>PNEQ01027238.1:0-33296 GCA_003012365.1 Medauroidea extradentata
TTAGCACCGCAGGCACCGCAGTTAGCACCGCAGGCACCGCAGTTAGCACCGCAGTTAGCAATGCAGGCACCGCAGTTAGCACCGCAGGTACCGCAGTTAGCACTACAGGCACCTTACAAGACTGTGCATTACCCATACAAAACTACACCCTCTACACAAATATCACTAATGTTGTGCATGGCTCCATGTACTCTCCACATGCTCCACGCACCCTTCAAACATTTCCCCACACATGTTCTCACACCCTCCACACATGTCCTAATAACCCTCCACACATCGTACTACAGGCACCTCACATAAATCAGCTGGCACCTCACATATATCAGCTGGCACCTCACATAAAAACTACATGCACCTCATATAAACACTCCTGCACCTCACACAAAAGAGCAGGCACCTCACATAAAACTGCTGGCACCTCACATAAATCAGCTGGCACCTCACATGGAACTGTAGGCACCTCACTAAAAATGTAGGCACCTAACATAAATAACCAGGCAGCTCACTGCTCCGCACACAAAAATGTGTGCTCCGCACATATTTCACATGCTCCGCACATAAAACCACCGGCTCCGCACATATTTCATATGCTCTGCACATAAAACTGCATGATCCGCACATTTATCTGCATGCATCATACATGTCCACAGAACGTCCAAACATGTCCCTACACATGTTTCCACACCCTACACAAATTTCTCCACACCCTGCAAACATGGCCCATACATGTTCCCAAACCCTCCACCGATGGCATCGATTTGTCCTGGCTTCACATAATCGCATTTCAGCGAGAATTTAAGGGCTCCGCATTTATTACCTTTATTTTTACCTACTGAATACTATGATGTTACCATACGTACATATAAGTCAGGCTCACATTGGTGTTATCAATCTCAGACTCGTAACGCTTCACATTCCCACGGAATACAGTTTCCACATTGACGAACCTGAACTTTACTATCATACCAGAACCAACTACGATTTTAGGGCGGATTGATGACGTCCTGGAGCAGGATGGGCGAGAAGGTTCCAGTTATTGCTCACATAGCTTTTTCTGAGCTGGTCGGGCTACTTTACCCTTACAGATCTTCGTGTGCCTGGCCACATTGTTAAGACGAGTGAACTATAGGCGCTCCAGTAGTTGCACTTCAGCAGATTTGTTTCCATATTATGCTCACAATCTGCCTCATGTCAACGAACATTGCGAGATTAAGCGAACTGCTTCTTGCGATACTTACAGCAGGTAGTTACTTCCCTCTTGACATCACCATTACAGGTACGTAAGTGCTTAATCAACTTGTCTTTGCGAGTGATTGTTACACCACACCGCTTACAGACCAGACACTCTTCATATCGTGGATTGAAGTAACAAATCTTCTTATATCTCAGTGTATTATTTCGCAAAGTAAAGACTTTACCACAGAACTTACAGTAAATAATGTTGAACGAAGAATACGGTCCTTCCAGTACGCTAGTTCGTTCTTCTACAAACCAAGCAAAATCTAACCTTAAATCTCTGGTTGCTCTTTACCCTAATCTAAAAATCTTAATTTATACACTATTCACCAGCTAAAATAGCGCGATGGGCTCAACGTAGCTCACTTAATAAGCACTCGAAGTAGACTGTGCGTACAGAGCTAGTACTCGAACGACAAAATCAGTAACTGAGCTTGGAGCCTCTTGCAACTGATTATTAACCCTCACTATTTACTTATTAGGTACACTGTATGTTCTTTTTGCTAGCATTCATAGCCTCTGACTTATAAACAGAGGTCTCATACAGTCATATGTATGTACACGTGTTAGGTCCTGTTTTTCACGAAATTTTTACTAACGTACTGGGTGCGCACGGTACTGAATTTATTACAGATTTATTTTTGCTAAAAATGGTAAAGAACTTGCCTCACGAAAAATATATTAAACGCATTGTATAGAGCATCCTGTATGTGTTGTAGTCCGGCTTAATTACGTAATATAGTTAAAAAGGACCTATAATACGCCTATAAAATTTGTTTTCTTAGTAACTGTACAAATATTTCTTGGTCAGGACTTTATTCGATAGCGATCTCTGTAATAGTTAGCCGTGATGATAAATAAATCATCGAACTGGTATAAGTTTCTCGTGAGACTCGCGAGCTGCTAGGTACTAGTTTGAATACTGGTACATGCAAAGAACGCGAGAGGGATAGTTCTGAAACAGTAACACGGCTCGACATCTTTTACTGCGAACTGTAGGCTTCCCGATAACGAATTTTATTTTCAGGACACAATAACAGTGATGGGAGAAAGAACTCGGGCGGTAGTATGTGTGGTTCGCTAAGATGCTAACGTTGCTTTTACATGGTAGAGACCGACAAACGTTATAGTAGAGAGGTAGATACTCGGAACCAAAGGTATAATTTCATTTGAAGTCAGTACACAGAGATTTATACGTCATAATGTACAACAGGACGTTTTCCCAGCAGGCGAAATATCGTATTTGACAGCATTTTACGTAGCTCTACGTACGGGTCTTCGCCTTCTCTAAAGTGTAAAAGTTAATTTTATATCCGTAATAAGTATATAGTTTTAAAAAACCGCAACTATAATCGCGCGATGAAAGGAAATAAACTTATATGGTTTTCAAGCCCCGATCGCAAGCGTACGTTCTATTTTGTTCTCTTAATTCACCCGTGTATAGGCTTTTCGAAATTGAAAAATAAATCATGGGAAATACTTATATGTTACGGAAATGCGGTTTGGTGTTAAAAGTCGGCGGTATTTGTACTGGCCGTCTGTGACACGCACGAGTTTCCCGTCAGCTTTATTCTAGTCGCGTCACAAACTACCAGCACATTAATCTCAAGTATTTAACTGGTTTAAGGAACGATGCTTAAATCATTAGGTAAAGCGAGACCGAAATTTACATTGCAGGCACCTGACCTTTTGCACAATTCCCTATCACAGTAGGCACGGTAGTAAAGACTTCATCTCGGATATATTAGTAAATGCATTAGTTTCGAACTAAGGACTGTATGTTAGCGCTTCACATACACCTGTAATAGTTATCGTTTTTTGTAATTGTGCATAAAATAATCCTACAGTAGCGGATATTCATGTATAGCTAAACTTTTATGAAAAAATAGTACTTTTAATATAAATTATTTTTGTGCGTGCTGTATATAATAAAACAATACGTTTAATTACACCTTTATCATGGGTGTATACTATTAACGGCAGTATATATGCTTGTATCAGACATGCAGTAAAATACCTACTTATTAATACTTTACTAGCTGAAAATATAAATCTCGGGCGGTTTAGACAGGCCGTATATGCGATACAGTTACGTTTTAATTACGGCTGACATATATCTATCGGGCACAAGTAATATTAATGTTTGCCTTAGATTAAGGACTAACTCTTTCATACTTAGAATAAACATTTTCAACAGCCTGCGCGCAACTTCCATATAATTTCTTGGCTTTAAGCTTAATAAGAGCACTCAACGCATCTTTCACAAGTTTTGCAGAAAAACGTTTTTTAAATGGTAATTTATATGTATCGTACAAAGTACCGTACGTCTTTACCTGGGTAATGCTCCGTCTTGACTTGTTTTGCTTTGTTTTACTACGTTTTATTACCGCATGTTAACAAGCATAAAGAGAAAATATACTTTTTTATTATTTTTTTTGTAATTACAGAAATCGAATTTTGGACACTATGTCGCATCAAAGGTATTCCGGATTTAATACCGCTCATTTAAATAATGTACGGGCGATAAAATGTCGAAATTTACACAAATTCGGATATTTAACATTTATGTAAAACATAATAAATAAAATTAAATACTTAAAAAACATACTCTGACTATTAATTACATAGTTGTCGGTCGTTACTTAACATTAGAAAAACATATTAGGTTCTACAAACATTATATTAGCACTTTCTTCTGTATGCTGTTACTTAGTTTGTTATTGCACTGAAAATTAGTAGATAGATTAAGGCACGGTTTCTCAATGTCTGATTTTCTTCTGATTATCTTCCGATTAAAATTTAACCAATGGTTAGCAACAATATACGTTTCTAAAGTACTGATTAAGATTAATCAATGGGTTAGAAGTCGGTAACCATTGGTTATCTTAATCATAAGAAGAGGTATTGATTACAGTGTTAAACAGGACTTTTAAAACAAACAAGATTATAAACAGTGGCAAATATTTAGGTTATGATGGCAGATGATTTAAATTTCTTGTTTGAAGATGATGATGATGATGATGAAAAAATAGTAGATTTCATAAACAGGCCAAGACTTTCTCGGGAACGCCCAAATCACATTTAAATAGATGACCATGAATTTGTTATGAGATTGCGGCTGTGTAAAAATACTGTCCTAGCACTACTAGAAAAAGTTGAAGGACAGCTGGAAGTGACCACAGACAGGTGTGTACTTATTTATTGCATGTTTTGTTTACATCCCATAAACTTGAGTACGTTCAGGTAAGTAATATTCTTTTGTAGGTTAAGTGAAAACATTTGGTGGTTATGTCACATGCCTTTGTATGATGTATCTATACATCCGTACATTATTATGCATAATTGGTTAGAAATCTTTGTTAGATATATTAACACACATTTGTACATAATATTATGTATCTTGGGTAATAGTAATAAAAATATATTTTTATTTCTTCTGAAAAAATAAAACATACGACGTTTAAAGAATCTGGATTGAAAAGTTCTTAATATAAATTTGTAGATTATGTTACATGTTTTTCGATACTATTGTATGTTTTAATACCTATTGTAGGTTATGTTATTGTTACATAATTGTGTAGGTTATGTTACACATAAAGGTTCCTAGACGAATAAAATTCTACTTCGATTTTCTTCCATGCATCTTCTTTCTGTTTCCAAGTTACGTCAGTTTTTTTTTTTTGTATTCTATGATACGGGCGTATTTTTCAGCACGGGAAATTACCATTTCTGTTTCCAAAGAAACAAAATTTTCGGCACGCAGCCGCTTATTTTCTTCCATTACATATACAAACACTGCTAACCAGCACAACTAAATAAACAAATAAAAGCTTTACTGCAGCCAATCACAAGCTTATATGTCATTGCATGGTTGCCACATTTACCTTAACCGACACTTAGCTAAACCTAAGATTAAAGTACGCTGAGAAACACTTCAGATTTAATCACCACTTAATCAATATGTTAAATATAATCATAGGATTAGCTAACCACGACTTTAATCAGACATTGAGAAACCGGCCCTTAGTATGTTCTGGGACAAGGACTCCGATGACATTGTCATCGGCTACAAGTCACTTTGCAATAAAAATTTTGGAATTTTTGGGAATTTTGGAAAATTTTTGAATTTTTGAAATTTTAGGAAAATTTTGGAATTTTTGGTAATTTCGGAAAATTTTGGAATTTTTGAGAATTTTGGAAAATTTTGGAATTTTAAGGAATTTTGCACAATTTTAGAATTTTTGGAAATTTTTTGAAATTTTGGAAAATATTAGAAAATTTTGAAAGTGACGTCATCAAAGATGGCGGCCTGTGACTTCATCCAAGATGGTGGCCGGTGACGTCCAAGATGGCGGTGGTGACGTCATCAGCGGATCCGACAATCCGATCCCAGGTCCCATGTGCCAGAACATACTTAAATCTATCTACTACTTTTCAGTGCAACAACAAATTAAGTAACAGCATACAGAAGAAAGTGCTAATATAATGTTTGCAGAACCTAATATGTTTTTCTAATGTTAAGTAACGACCGACAACGATGTAATTAATAGTCAGAGTATGTTTTTTAGTATTTAATTAAATTTATTATGTTTTTACATAAATGTTAAATATCCGATTTTGTGTAAATTTCAACTTTTTACCGTCCGTATATTATTTAAATGAGCGGTTTTAAATCCGGATCACCTTTGATGCGACATAGTGTCCGAAATTCGATTTCTGTAATTACAAAAAAAAAATTAATAAAAAATATATATGAGAGAGAGTGGGAGAGCCCATACAGGTGAGGTCTTGTAAATTACTTAAATTATTTTTACTAGAAATATATTTTTACATTATGAGGTATAAGTGGGGGTTGGTAGGAGTGCGAATTAGAAAAGATTTCGGAAGGCTCTGAGAAAACCCCTATAGTTTATTTGATTGAATTAATTGACAGCAGGTATCCCGGACAAGATGGATGCTGGAAACATAATTGCCGATGAGAAATATTGCTCATTCAGGCTTCTTTTTGCTCCTTTTCAGCCTCCTCCAGCCTGATTGAGCAATACGGTGTTTTTGAGTATTTTTTTAGTTTTCCGGGAAAATGTTGAGGGAAATTCGGGAAGTTTTGAGGGAAAATGGGAAATTTTGAGGTAAAAATGGGAAATTTTATTGATTTTGAGGTAAAAAGGGAAATTTTGAGGCAAAAACGGGCAAAATGACGTCATCCAAGATGGCCGCGGTGACATCATCAGCGGATCCGACGATCCGATCCCAGGTCCCATTTTCCAGAACATACTAAATCTATCTACTTACTGCTTAAGATTTATCAATGGGTTAGAAGTCGGCAACCATTGGTTATCTTAATCATAAGAAGAGGTATTGATTACAGAGTTAAACAGGACTTTAAAACAAACAAGATTATAAACAATAACAATTTTTTAGGTTATGATGACAGATGATTTAAATTTCTTGTTTGAAGAAGAAGATGATGAAGAAATAGTAGATTTCATAAACAGGCCAAGACTTTTTCGGGAACGCCCTAAATGTTAACTGCCCTATTAAGACAAAGTATATCACATTATTTATTAACAGAATATATATTGATAAATGTTGTATTTTGAGCAGACATAAATGCTTACGAAAGAAATCTTACTTCTAAACGTGTATTCGATATCTTTGTCTCCGAAAAGAAAAAAACATTTAAAACTTGTGGCTCTATATTTTGTTAATTATTGATATCATTCTTTAAAAATGTGGTTTCAGTGCGCTTAAAAATTAAAAAAAAAAAAGCTTTTTCAGACTGCTGTCACGTATGAAATACCAACCGAAATCATAAAACCAAAAAGATAAGTACACGTTGGACCTTAGTAAACTAGGGTCACCACTTAGGGCCGGTTTCTCAATGTCTGATTAAACCCTTGGTTAGCTAATCCTATGATTATATTTAACCTATTGATTAAGTGGTGTTTAAATCTGAAGTGTTTCTCAACGTACTTTAATCTTATGTTTAGCTAAGTATCGGTTAAGGTAAATGTGGCAACCATGCAATGACATATAAGCTTGTGATTGGCTGCAGTAAAGCTTTTATTTGTTTATTTAGTTGTGCTGGTTAGCGGTGTTTGTATACGTAATGGAAGAAAATAAGCGGCTGTGTGGTGAAAATTTTGTTTCTGTGGAAACATAAATGCTAATTTCTTTTGCTGAAAAATAAGCCCGTATCATAGAACACACACAAAATAAATTGACGCCGTACCTTGGAAGCAGAAAGAAGATGCATGGAAGAATATCGAAGTAGAATTTTATTCATCTATGAACCATTATGTGTAACATAATCTACACAATTATGTAACAATTACATAACCTACAATAGACATTATAACATACAAAAGTATCGAAAAACATGTAACACAATCAACAAATTTATATTAAGAACATTTCAATCCAGATTCCTTAATTATCGTATGTTTTATTTTTTCAGAAGAAATAAAAATTTATATTATTACCATTACCCAAGATACGTAATAGAACGTACAAATGTGTGTTAATATATCTAACAAAGGTTTCTAACCAATTATGCAAAATAATGTGTGAAAGTATCGAGACATCATACAAAGGCATGTGACATAACCACTAAATGTTTTCACATAACCTACCAAAGAATGTTACTTACCCGAACGTACTCAAGTTTATGGGATGTAAACAAAACATGCAATAATTAATTACATACCTGTCTGTGGTCACTTCCAGTTGTCCTTCAATTTTTTCTAGTAGTGCTAGGACATTATTTTTACTCAGCCGCAATCTCATAACAAATTCATGGTCTTCTATTTAAATGTGATTTAGGCGTTCCCGAGAAAGTCTTGGCCTGTTTATGAAATCTGCTATTTCTTCATCAACATCTTCAAACAATACATTTAAATCAACCGCCATAATAACCTATAAAATTGTCACTCTTTATATTCTTGTTTCTTTTTGAAGTACTGTTTAACTCTGTAATCAATACCTCTTCTTATGATTAAGATAACCAATGGTTACCGACTGCTAACCCATTGATTAATCTTAATCAGTACTTGAGAATCAGATATTGTTGCTAACCATTGGTTAAATTTTAACTGGAAGAAAATCAGACATTGAGAAACCGGGCCTTAAAGTACCGTAGGAGAAAGCCAACGACCAAAGAACTGCACACGGTTTCCGCGCAACGCGCATAAAGGCGATACTGTTGACGCATGAACCAGTTGAACTGTTATCGCCTGCCTGCATCCGTACCTCAGACGTGGAATATACCACCTACTGTATAGGACTCTTAAAGCTGGTTGTCGAGTGACATCAGACGATACAAGATATTCTAGGGCACTGCTAGTTACACGGTATAAAGCATTATTTTGGTATTTACGAGGGTTTTTTTTTTCAACCTCCGATCGGCTGTAATAAAAAAACGGGAATGAATTGGGAAATTATTTCAATGTAAAAAGAAACGTACATCTTTATACTATTTTCCCACATAATCACCGTGCAGATTGAGGCATTTGTCGTACCGATGCACCAGCTTTCCGATACCCTCTGTAAAGAATAATGTCTCCTGCCTATTCAGCTTTGTCCCCTGAAACCTCTTGTTGTGATTACAGTATGCTCATTAATCGATACTCGTAATCGTACGCGAATCGACATGTAGTGTTTACCCCCTTCCACCAACCATGTGGAGCGGCCAAACTCACATCTCAGTATCGGCAAGCTGGTGCATCGGGACAACAAACGCCTCAACCTGCACGGTGATTATGTGGAAAAATAGTGTAAAGATGTACGTTTATTTTGACATTAAAATAATTTCCCAATGCATTCCCTTTTTTTATTACAGCCGATCGTAGGTTGAAAAAAAATAACCCTAGTATATTCTGATCATAGGGCGAACCATATATTTTTATGTACTTACAATGGCTAATCATGTAACAGCATGTAAGGCCATATTCCATTATTTTTAAAATTTTCTTTCATTAAAGAGATTAAGAAATTACCGCCTCACGGTTGTTAAATATAACCAAACAGTTAAGGTTTCCACAATACTGTTCCACAAGAAAAGAAATGCCATTTAAAGCCCGTGTCTACTCTGCAGTGTGTGTTTAAGTAACTTCAAGATAATTCTACTTTAAATTATTAGCATACACAGAGCATATTAAAGCAGGCTCAGAGATATATATTTGACGATTCGAGAATGAAACTGGCGTCTAAACAATTCAAGTAGCCAAAAGTAAACCTCGTCTACAAATTATGGTTTCAACTATTGTTGAAATTAATTTAATGTTATTATCTTGATATAGTAAAAATATTGTCGCCAACGAGCAGCCTATTAAAGGTGTATTACTAACGAAAATATGGATGCTAATACTGTCTCACCAGCAAAAAAATATTTCTGAAATTACTATCATATGTTGTATTTCTGATAACAGACAACGTGAAGTTAGATTTACTTGGGGTCATTTGTTAAACACTCACTGCAATGTATGCTGCAATTTTCAGCACATGCGTTCTTTAAGGGGATTGTATTACGGAAACATTCTTCGCTTGGTTACAATTAACTATCGCGAGTTGGTGTCTACGTAATCATGACGAAATAAAACAATTTTATTAAATATGTCTTTACGGGTGTTCAAGTATGTTAAATATCAAAATTTCATTTATTTATGAAATAGTATTAGTTTTCTAGACGATTCTTTTAAGTACGGTTTTCTCTTGCGAGACCGCATTAGCTCGCATAGTTTCTCATACCGGTGCGTCAAAGTCAATATTCACATGTTACGCTGCCATGTAAAAAGTGTAAACCAGTGTAATGAAACGAAATAAAGTCACAGTGAAATAACATTATAATAGAAAATTCATAGCGGACAATTTTGTATTTAAAAAAAAATTGCTGAATTTGCATATTTTTTCCTGTACTTTTGCTATTGTTTATTTGAAAATTCAAAATATTACTTAGCGTATGGCATGTTGATGTTGTTTTATTGTTAATTATTCCATTTGAGTAAATCAATTGGTATTCACTATTTGCTTGGCAGTTTACATGCAGGTTTTAACATTAACATTATAATAAAACTATGCAAGCTAAAATTGATTCATAAGATGAAACTGTACTGACAAATACCTACTGCAAAACTAACACTATTTCACGAAAACATATAGTTATGACTTTATTCCACTTGAACACCGTAGTATATTTTGATTCATAGTGGATACAGGAAAGTAGCAACTGCTCTGGGATAAATAAAATACTGAAACGAATTATTTTAAAAGTGCTCGAGCTTGTCTTTTAACAAAAATTATAAATTTTTCACTAACGTGATGACTAATGGGTACCAACGTAAGTCATCAACTAGACTTTTGCAATGAGAACATTTAATTACATTGGGAGAAATGTTTCCAAACTTTATTTTTTGTTCTAACGCATCTATCTATAATGGTGCCAAGCATTTTAGGCATGTGTTCTTAATAACTGTACAAATAAAAAAAATCATATGACCATGGGTCTGATAACCACTTATTTCCGAGATACACAACGATAGGTAATCTCGTAACTGTAACACACACGTACAGGAAACAGTATATAGGAAATGTATTGTAAAATGCATTCAGCTGGTAAAATAGTCCATTGTACTCCAACCTCCATTGTCACGTCATTAGCATGCATGGTTCAAGTCTTAATCCTACAGATCAATAAAAGTACATCTGGATACAGGGTTGTATACAATACACACCCTGTGGTACATGACTCAATTGTTAATTAAAAGTGATGCAATTAACAAAAAAAAATTTCTCAGTGATTTCCCCCTGCTTTGCTGCATACTACAAATCTGCGTTAAATGCTTTGGCGTACCATACTGAATATCCCACACAATACTGACGTCTTCAGTGAACACAAAATATTCGACGATCAATAAACATATGTTGCGGCCATGGAGATAGTTGTATAATGGATGCTGTAATGTTCTGAAGCAAGCCTTGTGGTACAAATTGTTGACATGAATCACAAGATAGTAAGCAGACCTTCGTAACTGGAATAAGGAAAACGAATATCTAGTCGTAGGTTCCCGAAGATTTTCTCTTCCGTCGGACAACTTATCAGCAAAAAATATGTTAAAATTAATTAACAACGAGATCAACTAGACATCTACAACTACACATGTCATTAACAAATTATTAGTTTTATTTGCATAGGTCAAAAGTTGAATGTAATAACGACAATTATATTACAAACATGGCAATACTGAAAAGACATTCTCCACAGTTCATTATCCGTGTTGTGACGTTGGTATTAGGTAAACGTGAATTGCAGCGTCTAAAGTGAATGTAAAGTTGTCGTGGCTCATCATGAGATATGTGTCTCTCCTGTTATTACGCTCCCTCATGATAAGACTATATAAGATAGAATACAAGATAGTTAGGAAGGACTACTCGCAAGTTGACACGCATGCTGTGTGGATGTATCAGGAGGAATGTTTTCAGCGACAGTAGTACATCAGTTAGAAGACTGGTGGAAGGAGGCTGGGGTGAAGTGAGGGTAAGACGTGTTGCCATGACGACCGTCAGTTTCCGCTGTGCTCTGGCGCCTCACCACTCTGCACTAGGACCAGCCTGAGCCTTACAGTCAACACTGCCTTCTTCTGTCATTACATTCGCTTATCTGCTTCCAGTCCTCACTAGCGTCTACGCTATCCACGGTTATATGATCGCTTTTGGAACTCATCCCTATTTATTTCATATCATTTACGTAGTTTAGAACATTTCTAAGGCCGTGCTAGGTAGTTTGTTTACACACTGGCGCGAAAAGTTCTAAAGCTTTTTAACGGAAAGTATTTAAAAATAAATGAATGACTAAGAGCAGTAATACACTACCCAATTATATGTAAGCGTTTTGCAAGAACTTTTGTTCGCAAAATAAAAATACAACAAGGTTTTGCTTTCTTTTGGCTTATTCTCATAAAAAAAATTGTGTTATTTTGTGCGAAAAATCTGAAAAATACTGAGGTTAACTGCTAACAAAAAAAAAATTAAAAATTACCTACATATCATGATGCATTTGTCACAAAACAATACGTGAATTTGTGCAACTTAATAAGAAGTTTAGCTCAGACATGGAGACACGACGGATTGTGAAGGTCATTCAAGACGGAAGTACTCCGAGAAAACCACCTACCAACGGCCGAGTTTGTCGTGTTACCCACATGCGATACATCGGGGACCGAAATCTCCGGGGATTGAACCCGGAACACATTGTTGGTGGGCGAGTGCTCTAGCTACTGCGCCAACCACAATCCCGTTAGATGATCATTGTTTACAAACTGTAGGTCTACGTTGAAGTATGTTACAAACAAAGACCGGTAATGTAGTATTATGAACATCCATGAGAGGTATGCGCTGCTATGAGTTACTGTCATTATTACGTGCGAAGATGTACAAGTATACTACTGACATGTCAAGTCCATTAAAACTATGTCTGGTAAAACAAATATTAATTTTAGATAAGAGCGTATAAAACAATTGCTGTCTGTCCGCTGTTAATAAACGTTTGGTAATAACATCCTCTTTACGAATAAAAATGGGATTTACCACATTTTATCGCATTACGTTTAATATTTAAATACATGCTGTTATTTAGTAGTATTACTATTGCTTACAATGTTGAAAAGAACAACAACTATAGAGTCGCCTGGCAGATACTGTCAAACCAATCAGAATTAACAGCGCCGGAAGTTAAGAATGCCTGAAGTTATGCAACCATCAATGCACTGCCAGAGTTTGTTTGCGTAAGAACAGTACTCGAAATGACACATTAATTAGCAATCTTTTATGAAAGTCACAAACGCTTTGCTAGCGTTAGTAAAATGAAAATTTTGTCATAAAATAATTAACGTTTACAAGAAAATCACGGCAGCTGCTCGAAGACCCTTCGTACTTCATTCATCCAACCATAGTGAAACTGAATCCTGGAATGTTGCACACTCTGAAACATGTACGCAACGATCCTGATCACTGTAATGAAAACGACTGCAATTTAAATTTGTACAAAAAGAATATTCTATTATTTACAATTTTCCTAGAAGAAAACTCATCCGTATTTCCATGGGATTACGAGTGCCAGTAGCAAAGTAACAGTAATATTTGCTTAAAAATTTGAGTATCATTTCTCATACACGAACACATCTTACACAAAATTTGTTCAATCATGGCTTACGGACTAAATGTATTTGACAAGAATATTATCACTAGCCAGATAATATTTATAGCAACTATCATAAGAACACGATCACAGACCGAGGTATACCTTGTCTGAGAGAAACAGTTTTCATCTTCTACGGCAAAGAATCTTAAAATAAAACGCATTAACTCTATCTAAAAATAAAAGTTTTATTTTTCCAAGTATATTTTTAAGTTAATACGTGGACAATAACACCAAAGAAAGGCTATCACACCAGATTTTATGTTGAATTGCAGAGCGACAAACATTAAAACATGAAAGCATTGCTTAAAATTGCACTTGACTTAATTATTTACGCGCATTGTAGGCCTAATCCAGAAATTGTTGATTCGAAGGTTAAGTTTACAAGAACACGACCAGAAACGCTGTCTGGAGAGCAAGAGCCACGCTACGTCACAATCTTTGAATTTTAAGTCTACCTACTACACACGAGCAACTAAGTTATACAAGAAGTTGAACATCTTGTTCAGATCGACTTTTATCTTTGTATCGTGTGACCGCACACTTGTTGATAAAATGCAAGGACTTGTATACTAGCTAGCTGATGCAGAATGGGAAGCTTTAAAATACGTATTAAACACGTTAATGGTGCACGTCTTCTTGTAAGTTGGCCCTGCGAAGCAAACAATTTATTCAGTATGATGCTAGCTTGACTTGTACATCTTTCGTGCTCACTATGTCCGTGTGCACTAGACTTCACACGAGCAGCCATCGCTGGGCCGGGTTGAATCATGCCAGTCATGTCTTCAAGATCACACAGTAGAGAGACACAAGTGCGCATTTACCTCGCTTATGACGAGGCTAAACTAGAGAACAAGAGCAGCAAGAGGCGAGTGAAGGTCAGACGAGAACTGTGTGTCACTGTCATCACACGTCACTGCATACATACACAGTCATAGTACTGACAAGCTGCATACACAATACTCCGCTGCTATACAATAAGCTTCGTATTCTACGTGTGTTCTTAACCTTGTCTGAAGGAGCCGACCTGCCGGAGGTTTTTATGTACATTTTTGTACACTTAAGGAAACGTGCTGGTATTAAAACTCTATTAAAAATGTAGAAAAGTACAAACAAATTGGCAATTTTACATGTTTGTAAGTGTAATTACGGAAGACATAAGTAAAGAAGGAATTATTCAACGAAGTTTATTATACCCATAAAACGCGTTCATATTTCTGTTTGAACAGGAACATATAAACCGCAAAGTTTTCATGAAGTTACATTTTAAAAATAAAGTGTAAAAATACACAAACTCAAAGTAATATACATATTTACTTTGTATTTATTACTCCTCTGCCTTTGTATTTAATCAATGTTCTTATTGTTGAAAATTTTTAATGCACAACAACTTATTGTACTAAGTTTATATGATTAGCATGCGTGAAAATAATAATAAATAGTTGTGAATAAAGAAAGCATGAATTTCCATTATTTTACTTTATTTTATTTTTTGAAATCTTTTAGAGTACTGGAATGTGAATTGTTGCTCGAAAGTGCACACTTATCCGGCAGAAGTTTGTAACAACTTGTTAAACAAAAGGATGTGAACAGATATTTACACTGACGATATGATGAATTTATGTTTTAAGAATTTGTATACTAGCATCTAAGGTTTTTATTTTTAGTACAACATGATATTTGTATGAACACATTCATCACGGCGTGTGATTTAAATTAATACTATGTTAAACTACTAAATCAGTTACTATTTCTGAACGGTCTTAGTGATCAAACATTCCATTTTATTTAAAATTGTTTCTGAACGATTAATGTATAACAACGCAAATATAACGCAAATATTCTCAGTGCCTCAAACTTTAAATGCTATTTAGCGAAATTATTTTAATATGTACAAAAATTACAATAAAGTTTTCGTTTACGAAGGACATTATTTAGACGTTCAATCAAATTCAAATAAAATACTTTAAAATATCCCTTCAATAGTGAAAACACAACAAAATATAATTGTTAGACCTAAAATGTTAATGCTTTTCTGGTTTGAGCATAGCTAAGTTTCTCAATACTCCTTGTGACCTAGTTATAAATGCCTTTTCTCTGTATATGTTTGTGTAGTTTACTATAAATTAATAACATTATATTTAACATTGTTTAATTTTTTGAAGTCACAAGAAATTATTTAGCTTTAGTGTGTGGCTGTTCCAAATGACTGGTTACCGCACAGTCACAAGGCTGTAATGAAAGAATTCTTTATAACTTGTTCAGTTCGTCAGAAATAAATGAGTGGGGGAGAAATTAACAAGCTGTTATGTAAACGATGGCCATATTGCTAACATATTTCCAGTTGTTGTCAAACACATCCCATTATGTCTTCGTTGTACAGTTAAAGGAATTCCAGGTTATGAGGATTTTCACGTATTAGTTGGCAAGTGTTCCGATGAATAAGGTTTTGAGCATCCAGGTAGTGGGTTCGATTTATCATAGAATTAGCAGTGATAATTTGGGCGTGAGTGAATTGTACAAGCAGAGGTGGCCGGAGGTAGATAAACAATTCGAAATATCTGCAATCGTTTCATGAACAATAATGTTGTAAATATAGTTATAATTTTTTACTCTTGCATTATGTACGTCAATTTTCTTGCCAGAGTAATGAAGACACGAATTGTTTCGTGTGAAAATGCACATACAGTAGGTTGATTATTTTACATTTATTTTATGAGTTAGTACCATGGCATGCAAGTAAGAACTCACTAGCATGGCTGGTGTTACACAACATCTACTTCGGTTCAGACTGTAGTACCAATATTCGAGTAAATAACACAATTTCTTTACAGTGAATATTTACAGTTCCTCACACAACCAGACCCATAGCCTCTATGTACAAGGAGCAAGACTGTCATGTAGTCTTCTCTTCATTTATGTTACTGGAAGAATATCACGTAGTTGTTGTTGTCATATAATGAATATAGATGTACGATGTGCAGTAAAATACATTTTCGGAACATTATAGGCCTACATGAAAATCTAACAACTTAAAGTGACGAAAATATCAACTTAACTACTCTCCCGGAGTAAACATTTTAACACAAATGGAAAATGAAAACTTGCCGTCTGGCAAGTAAAGTTATTGAACGCTATTTGAATCGGCTCCAACAAAGAGGGCTTCCGTCACAAATTTGACGAAAATGAGTTAGGGCCAAAAAATATTCCTTATGGATAAATACATCGTACTACACAAAAAAACCTGAGGCAGAGCTATACGAAGCACATGACTGCTATGTGTATTTAATGAATCCCTACAGAAAGGGCCTCGGTCACTTACTGAAGCCCTTTATGTGTGGAAATGCTGCCATAGAAATAACAGCGAGTCACGTGTATGTTGGCATGACTGTTTCTTAATGTTGAATTTTTATGTTTTGTGAGTTGGCATCCATTATTTGTTTGTCTTGTTTATCCTTCACTGTATGGTGTTATTACTGTACAGATACACTAAGTTGTAAAGTATTGTGCGCGATGGACGAAGATTTTTGTTTCATATCGGTTAGAAATGAGCAAATATATTTTACTGTGCCTAAAGCATTAGGTGCTACATAAGTCATCAGAGTGCCCCGGAAAGCCGATTCCTTCAAAATGAATTCATTGATATTTGTGTATTTTACAACCGTAACTGGCTTAAGGGCTGGAACCATACACATTTCTACATGCTCCTTACATGCCTTATAGGCTACATGCAGCTTCCTGTTCACGATGAATCTTAGGCCTAAGAACATCATCCTGAATATCTGTTCGTTCGTAGTACTTGAATGGAAGACTGCATTTAAAGCAAGTTTTCATGTAACAAGCATAGCGTTTTCCTTTAACACACTTTTTACTTCTGTCATGACGTCTCATATTGTAACTCGTAGCAAAAGCCTTGTTGCATTGTCCGCACTTGTATCTTGATGTGGTTGCATTGTTCACAGAACTGTCCACGGTGTTCGCATGTTGATCAGAAGTTATTGTTGTAGTACATATTTCTTCATCGTCATTTGCAGCACCGTTTACAAGTCTATGTCTTTTCTGCGGTGATGGTAATAATGGTTTTGAAAGGGGAACAGGTCCTGTGCATATTTTCTGGTGTTTGTTTAGACTATCAACACGCGCAAACAAATTATTGCAGCTATCGCATTTGTAAGCTTTACGACTAGGATTCATTTTACATTTGTGGGTTGCATGTCTGTTTGCATTACGACCACATTAAAATGTTTTGTTACAGTAGCTACATGTATGTCTGTATAATGAGGATGTAAATTCTAATCTCTTCGGCTCTGTTGCGGCATCAGTTTTCACGTCTGTAGGCTCCATTTTGCAACATAATGATTGAAACTTCCGCAAAAAGCGATTCACAGGTAAAGGAACAAGTTCTTTACATGATGCACGAGGTCTCTTCATAAGATCTTGTCTTGCTATTGTCATACGGCACTTATCACAACGCAGCTGCTTTCGAGATAAGTATTGCACACATATCCACTTCTCTTGTCTTCTCGCGCAATGCGATTTACTAAACGCATTGTTGCAGCAATCACAGCGATGCTTCTTCCTTTCTGGAAAAAGGTTTTTTTGCAGACATACTCTGAGCGGCGACAAGTAGTTCATCATGCGTAGTATTCATTCTTATTCGAGAATACTGTTGTAAGATGTTTACTCCTTAGTGATCAGATAACAACTGAGGAATCAGTAGCTCTATTTATGCTAGTAAAATATACGTTGGCCCCTTGGATAGGCATAGCGCACGCGAAAACAGCCAAACAAAACTTGTCGGAAGTTGGTACAGCCAGAATTTATAACACATATTACTACTGAATTTCATCGCAATCAAGTGTCTATTCATACCTCTTGCCTTTTTGCAGCTGCATGTTATCACAATTAACTTTAGTCTTGAGTATTAAGCCGTATCTTCTTTATCGTCGACACTTGAAAATCTCATTACGTCCTCCTTGGAGCAGGGTAACTAGGTTTCCTGCCGCATGTGGAAGACTGCACAGTGTCCATAAGTAGTGCAGGCAATGATTTGACAATATGGTTCGTGGTTGAGTGGTTCGCTTATATAAAGGCTGTGATAAGTACCATCACATATTTCTGTAAAGCTTCGCAAATATTCCATGTTGACAGTTCTCAGCAAACTGAATGACGAATGATCAAGAAAACGCGCTTTTTATTGTTGCTGGTAGATTACAGAGGGAAACAATATCGTCACCATCTTACCAGCATGTGCTATGTGTAAATAAAGACGGTTTGTGCCAAGTCGATAGCTAGGAATTCGTTGTACGGACAAGAGTGTCTGTGGCTCCAGCGAGATGGCAGAAAAATAGCTATGGTTAGGATGATCACCTTCCCATCAAGTTTTGCGAGGTCAGTCTCTCAGTCTCCAGAGTTTCATATGTGGGAATCGTGATGAACGAAACAATTCTCACGTCATCACCTACGAGGCTTCTAAAATATATATTTCTAGACATTGAAATTAATTCAATGTTTTTTATTTGTATTCTTATCACCTTTCAGATGTTCAATGAGGTAAAAAAATCTAAGGTGTTGGATTAGACCGGAGACCTCTCTTGCATACAGTAGTCTATGTCCCGGATATCTCTGAACAAATTCAGTCGATTATATTAAATTTAATTTTTAAAAATACAAGACGTTTCAATTTTTTTCTCAAGTCGCAGTCTACAAGGCATGTATCTTGGATCTGTCTATAAATAAAATCGTACTACGTTGTTTTATTTGCTAAATGTAAGTTATTTACTTACTCGCTTTACAAAACTTTTTGCGATTCAAATGCCTGATTTTGAGAATTCGTAGAGCAGAAATAGTTACTTCAAGACAGCTGACGATAAGATGGTCATCGTTGTGGATTTTGATGACGGCGGCTGCTCCTCAGCCTGAAGCCTGTGTCCAAATGATTCAGTTGCCCGCTTTGAGGTTTCATGCGTGTATTTATCTGAATCATATAAAAATGGTTAAATTTCCCCGCTTTGTGGTTTCGTGCGTGCACTTAGTCGAGGTTTTCTGAATCATATAAAAATGATGCAGTTGCCCACTTTGAGGTTTCATACGTGCATTAATTTGAATAATATAAAATTGTGTTGGGGGGTGGATTACATGGTGTTAAATTAACTCATGCTGTGATGGTTTGTCTCAGGTAATGGTAGGCTGGAAACGGTTAGTTCAATTCGGGTCCTGTGACTTGAAAGTTTATATAAAATAAGCGGAAGCAAGGAATACCTTAGTCATAGTATAAAAATTTTATAAATCCTGCTACACAAGGTATGAAAACTATAAGTCATTGTAAAAGTCTGATGTGTATGGACTGGAGATGAATATTATTTTATGTTCAATGTACGATAGCTAAAATTTGTAAGTCATACATGAGTAAAATTAATGAGACATAGTTTCAGCACAACAAAACTAATGACAAATGAAATATGGTGGCCCTCAAGGAGGTCGGAGCACACAGAATTTGTGGATGGATGGTGTGAGGTATGCAGAGAGGATGGAACTATGTGTGGAGAATATGGAGATGTGAGGAGGAGCATGAGGAGATATGTGAGGAGATATGCGAGGAGTTTGAGGAGATATGTGTGGAGCCATGTTCAGCATAAGTAAATGGGAGCTGAGATGTGTGAGGAGACAGTATAGTTGTGTGAGGAGCAGATTGCGCAACATGCGGAGTGTGACGAGAATGCACAGTTGTGTGGGTCATACATAGGTTCTGGTCTCGATCTACGGAAGATGGGAGACTTCCAGAATATGTTTACTGGAATGATGTTAACGAAATTGTAGGCAGACGTATACTAGTTGCCTCTCAGCAGACTGGAAATAACTCTCAAACAAATGAAATATCTAGCATCATCGAAGAATTATGTATAGATGGTTACATTGAATGAGTCGGCTAAACATTGCTGGGGAGCTTCACAAACCTGTAGGGTGAAACTGGTCTCGAAGTATAGTGTGGATGTTTGCTTTGAAGGACTTGTATAAAGCAGACTCGGTTGAAATGATTCATTCCTTATGCTCGCAAGTATAAAGTTTACAAGTACCTTCTGGCAGCTCTTGACTGCTACAATAAATATGCGTGGGCAGTGCCTGTAAAAACTAAGAGTGGTGGGGATATAACGAATACGATTAACATTGTTTTGCAAGATAGAGGTCCGAGCAAGAATTTGTATACTGTACCTCTGCGAAGAATTCTACAACTTTAATTTCCGAGCGTTGATGTCAAAACATAAAATACCTAGTGATCTTAAGGCTAGTATCGTGGAACCTTTTAATCGTACTTTGAAGAATAAATTATGAAAAAAAATTTTCAGTACAAGGAAGCTGCAAGTGGACGGATATATTACCCAAGCTTGTGTCAATATATAATCATAAAGTTCATAGGACCACGAACATGAAGCCTGCGGATGTCAAGGACAACTCTTTACTGCACACTGTTTATAGAAATGAGAAGAAACTGGACCTGCACAAACCTAAAGCAAATGTTGGAGACTATGTAAGGATATCGCGAGTGAAGGGAACATTTACAAAAGGCTACACACCAAACTGGAGCACTGAAATATTTAAAGTGGTCAAGATTCGACACCACGAACCAAGGACCTACTACCTTGAAGATGTGGAAGCCAAGGCTATTCGAGGAGGCTTCTACGGCGAAGATATTCAAGTTACCAAGTATCCAAACACGTATTTGGTTGAGAAGGTATTGGAAAAGAAAGGAAATAAGGTTCTTGTGCGATGGCTGGGGTCAGATGCAAGCCACGATAGTTGGATTCGTCAGTCATACATTATGTATAAATAGGCCTATAGTGAATTATGTATGAAGGAATATAATTGTTTTAAACTAAATTTCTGTGTTATTATTTATTAGCAAATGTTATTTTACTGGCAACGGTATAAAACTGCTACTGGGGTGCCTGGAAGGCTGTCTGTGATGACTGCGCACATGTATGGAACTCGAGGCGATGAGCTGGTCGGTACAGTTTCATCATCTCGTCCTCGCGAGGCGCTGGACTGCCCCGTGCGCGGCCGCAGACCTGGTTGATTCATGCTCCGCGCACATACAGACCTGTCCGACGTTCGAAGAGAGGATGTGTACAGGGAGGTTGGTGGGTGTTTACATCTCTACCAGTTCATATTGCCTTGTCGAGTGAGAAGGAAGTGTTCCGTGTCTTACTAGAGGAAGACACCGAAGCATTTTATGATATAATTCAACTCATAAGGAGGCATATACTTCCAGCACCACCACTCATTTCTACTGGGCGCGACCGAAGCAGATCGTCACTTCATAGATCAGCTACACCAGTGCATCCATCTCAACCATTCCTGTGGAGAGATGAAGAGGACAATACTGCAGGGCTACCGTGCCTGTGTGTCTCCAAGGTTTAGGTTCTGTCCCTTGAGGATGAAGGCAGGGAGTATGCTCTGTGTTCAACAATGGGCTTTTCCATCGTGTGAACCAAGGACCTGGACCAAGTGTACAATGATAGTGAGCAGGAAGAGGAGGCGGAAGATGAGGATGCTGGGGAGGAAGTGCTACGAGAGACCCGTGCGCTGCGGGCCAGGTTCGGAGCCAGCATGAGGAAATCCTGGAGCTGCAGCACCAGCTACAGGCTCAGCACGTCATGACGGAGATCCTCCACACCGCCCCCGCTCGCATCCAGGAGGAAGTACTCTTCCTCCTCAGGACACTGCTGGGACGAGGACCTGCCTAGTCTTCTCAAGAATGATAGTGTACTGTGTATATAGTGTAAATATTGTGTATATAGTTTTTTATTGTGTTGTGTATATAGTGTTTTTAGTTTTTAAATAAATTAGATTTTTAAAACTTACAGTGCGTGTCTTGAGAGACATTATTTCATAAGCCTGTCATAACTTTCTCTTAAAGAGCATCAGATGCACCAGTCCTTGTACACTTAATCAGTGATTACATAGAACACGATTACATTACTATAAAATGTTTTAAAAATGAAATGAATATGATTGATGGAGGTGATATTTAATACTTGTCAAGACTTGTCTATTTTGCCTGCTCTAGATTAATATTTAAAAAAATAATAATATTGGTGATAGAGGCGAGAGTCCTGCCTATGGTACATTACATGTCGCCTTTAAACACATATGTAAACGGGTGGAGTAGAATCAAGTGATTAAATAGGAAACAAAGATGGCTGCCGACTACGAGAACAGCTACCAAGGTGATGTACAATGGGAAACAAGAGGTTGGCGGGTGGGAAGTTAAGGGGGGGAGGAGGATGGTAGGAGGAGGAATGAGAAATGAGACTTGTAGTGGGGAGCTGATGAATGAGAGAGCAGAAGGAAAGTATGAGTGGAATGAGAAAGCAGGAAGAATGAGATATGAGGCTTGTAGATGGGGAGCTGATGAATGAGAGAGAAGGATGAAAGTATGAGTGGAATGAGAGAGCAGAAGGAATGAGAGATGAGGCTTGTACATTTATAGGGAGCTGATGAATGAGAGAGAATATAATAATAGATTATTTTGGCGAGGGAATTTTAAACATTAAATATGGCTCCCTCCAGAACATGTAAACAAATGACTGTGGAAATTATGGGGGTGGGAGAATTCATTCCAAGATGGCGGATGGATCCAAAATTACTTTTAGAATTTTTTTATTTTTGGAAAATTTTTAATGTGACGTAATCCAAGATGGCTACCAGAAACAAGATGGCCACTGGGTGACTTCATCCAAGATGGCGTCGTTGATGTCATCTAAGATGGCAGCGGTGGCTCCTCGGCTCCTCAGCCTGCATCATCTTGCGCTCGGACAGACATAACCTATCTACTTATACAATAAGACATAAAATAAGATATAACGTATGGAATAAGACATAACATATGGCTTATGACATAACTATGACATAACATGTGATATGAAATGATATATGTGACATGATATGACATATGATGTGACATATGACATATGGTGTGACATGATGACATGTGACATGACATAATGTGACATGACATGTGTGACAAAATGACCGCCATGCACAACAAAATGGCCAGCATGAAAAACAAAATGGTCGTCGTGACATAATCCAATATGGCGGCGGGTTGATACAAAACGGCTCCAGATTGATCGAAGATGGCGGCGACTGCTCCACTGCTCCACAGCCAGGAGCCAGTGCACCAGCTTCCCCCTTTTCCTACTACTTGTAGAATACGCCGTACCCTAATTCCCAGAGAATCCATCCAATTTCGCCTCCGCAATGGACGATGCTTTTCTTTAGAAACAACCAGTAATAGTTGACATTTTTATGGGCCGTATCCACCAGTCACCTCGCATGATCCCATGACCTCAATTGTATTGTGACTATAATCCTGCAGAATCACATTAGTTTTATAAATCTTCGGCGGATTTTGCAAAAATATTTTGCCAAAAGTGCATGGCCTCGTCTATTATAGAAAACCTGCCTCAGTATCAAGCTCCATTAGAATAGGGGTTATGTTTACTAAGACGATAGTTCGCATTTCCTCGTCAATAGGCTACTTAACTGGATTTTTTTGGAGTAGGTATACATTTGGTCCTTAGACTTATACTCCACTACATAAACATTTGACTTTGTGTTAGGGTTAGCTTGTATCTTCTTTGTAAAACACATCCATTATATGTGACCTCCTTTCTTGCAGAAATGGCATTCAAAATTCCGGAACCTACATGTTTCCCCAACATGACGGCCACGACACCCAGAACAAGATGTTACACCCTTATAGCTCACTGTAGAATATGACTGCTAAGGTTTTTGTCTGACACTATTGGTTTCACACAGTGCAGGTGCTTGAGATTCGCCAGGAGAGTAAACAACATTGGTCTCTGCTCAGCACTTGTGCAATTGAACTTCTGATGTCCCTGGTGGGTATCAAAGCAGCTTCCGTAGCCAAAGACTCGGCCTTTGCCTGGACAGAAGAAAGTGCAGACTCTGAGAATAGCCACAGCTGCACCGCTTCATCTCTCTTGCCACACACTTTGAGTGTCAAATTTAAATCGGCCACGAAAGTGCAACGCTTTTATTTTCCGTTTGGTTCCGTCCGTGTATCTTAAAGCGCTGATATATTTTCGAGGGACGCGGTGATAAATGGTTCTTCAAAAGAGCGACGAGTTCTGCAAAACTCTTAGTTCTGGTGATGCTGGTGAAACAAGTGAGCTTACAACAGCATAGGTGTTTTGGGTCACGTACTCTGAGTACGACCACACGTTTCTTTCCGGCTTCGGTCACATTATTGGCTTGCAGGTAGAAGTTTAAACGTTTAGCAAATGAGTCCCACCCATGCAGATTCGACACATCAAATTCTTTATTGCTACCGAGCAGGCCCGACATTTCCGTGGCTTAGAGACAAAGAACCCTGTCTACAGATATCACTCATTATCACGTTGGTATGCAAATTTATACGGAAACACGAATCTTGTCATTGTCGCTAGTTGTTGTAGTAATTAATTAACGTCCAGATTAAACCTTAATACTATATTGAGAGTGATTTTGTTTCTGCTACTTCTCGACAAAACAACAATTATAAACATTGTTCTTGTTTATATCCACACAAAAGTTTGCGTACTTCTTATCTATACCAATACTCATTCAATATTTTAAAAAACACAATATCAACAAACACGAAAAAATTTACATAGTAGCAAATATAATGCAAGGACAATATAGGAAAGTAAGAAGAAAAACAGGAGACGTGATATTTAATTACAATTCACACCAATATGAGCTATGTTCCTTCTACAATAGCACATTGCTCTATGAGTTGTTTTAGTTTCACACTTTGTTACTTATAAATTGAAATATAATCATGATATTCGATTATTGTTATGCTCTTTTAGTTATTACTTTGATGAATTAAAATTTAACTTTGTTAAACAAGTTATTGTTTTTTGTTAATAGCAATCATATATTTTAATATAAAATTGTCACTTAAAGTATGTGTCATGTCTTTGCTGCTAGGAAATTATTGTACGAGAGTGTTGTAAAATATCAATTAAAAATGTTATGCTTCAAAGAAGTTGTATGGCCTAATTTATAATAGTTTATGGGCCCAGACATGCAGAGTTAAATTTCTAAAAAAAAAAAAAAAAAAACAGGTTTGCGGATATTTTCTAAAATTACCTGGTTGACAATAGCTTAAGAAAAACAGGATTGCGAGTGTGCAAACAAAAACGGTAAAAGCGTTTCCCAATCGTGAAGTTGAAGTGGCACAATAGAGACGACAAAAGTATTGTAGTTTTAAAGGGGTAAAGTAACTGGAACACACGGAGCATTCAAATCAAAATAATTCTGGCAGTCAAATGATGCTTAGATGTCGTGGAATGGGATTTGAAGCCTAAGGATGAGACCTCGGTGGACACAAAAGAATGGATGTAAAACGATAATAAATATCGTGAAATCATTGTTACCAGAATGGACCAAGTCACCATAAAACACATTTTAACATGCTCAACTGCGCATGAGATATGGTGCAAATCGGTTTCTACATATTAAATGAAATCTGGTGTTAGCCTGCATTTATAGCAGCAAAATTTTCTCAGTTATTCTTATGCAGAGAAAGGAATCGCATATCACGTTTCAGAAATCCAAGAATTGGCGTTCCATTTACATCGAGCCGGAGAACCAGTGTCGGACCAAATTATAGTGACAAAGATTCTTATGTCATTGCCACCTAGATTTAAATTCTTCCGTACATCGTGGGATTTGGCACCTTCAGAGAAACAAACATTAAATGTACTTCTCGGGCGTCTCTTAATGGAAGAGGAGAGAATCGATGAAAGTGCAGATTCTAAAGAAACCAGAGCTCTACACACAAGTGCAAGGTTTAATGACGAAGCTTGTGCCTGCTTTCGTAAGAAAGGTAAGCCAGATTTTAAGAAGGAGCACTGTAAACCTAATAAGCCGTTCTGTTTTAATTGTAATAAACTGGGGCATTTCATGAAGGACTGCTATTTCAGAAAGAACAAACTAAAAATTAACAAGTTTCAGTCGGATGCCCTTGTTTGTATAGCATTATACAGCAATAATGTTACTAATGCTGAATGTTGGTACCTTGACAGTGGTGCATCCGATCATATGACTTGTCATGCAGAATGGTTTAACACATTTCCACCTATGAAAAGGAACGTCAAAATAGGTGATGGTAAATTGGTGGAAGCCACAGGTGTCGGTGACATAAGTATTGCTGTATTTGAGGGACACGAATGGAAGAAAACCGTCATGAAAGACGTCCTATGCGTTCCAGAGCTGAAGTTAAATTTACTGTATGTAGGTGATGAATCGTGGCTTCACAGTCGTAGGAAATACAGGAAGTGTATAATTCAGAAGAATGGAAAAGTGTGTGAACTGGCTGAGAAAGTGGAAATTAATTTGTTGTAAAAATCAGAGTGTTTGCCAGAAGTGCGCTCACTGCCCACTCTGATAACAGCTTATATGCATGGCACAAAAGGTTTGCACATCAGAGCATTCCTCATGTGAAAAATGTTCTAAACAAGTTTGACAAGTTTAAAAATGAGAATGACTGTCACATCTTCTGCCAGGACTGTGTTATGGGCAAACAGCGTAGATTACCTTTTCAGAACAGTAACTCAAAGACAACTAAACCATGTGAACTAGTTCACGTAGACTTGAATGGACCAATGGAAGAAAATAGTTCTGGTGGGGCGAGATACTTTCTGATGATTAATGACGATTTTTCTCACTACCGCACTGTGTATTTTTTGAAGCATAAATCAGAAGCATTTAACAAGCTAAAACTATTTTTATTGAGAGCTGAAATTGATACAGAATTCAAGGTTGAAATTCTGAGAAATGACAGTGGAACTGAGTTGGCCAACAAAGAAGTTGAAGAGCTTCTCATGGCAAAAGGTATTAAACATAAAAAAGTCAGTGGCCTTTGCACCTGAACAGAATGGCAAAATTGACAGGGAGATGAGGACAATTGTGGAATCAGCTCGAACCTTTCTGTCTTCATCTGACTTGTGTAAGTTGAACTGGGCAGAAGCTGAAAACACAGCAAATATGTGATAAATCATACGGGAACAAGTTCAGTTAAGGATAAAACTCCATATGAGCTCTGGATGGGCAAAGAATGCAGTATAAACCACCAACAAATTTTTTGGATGTTATGCATGTTCACATGCCCAAGCAAAATCGTATGAAATGGGATCCCAAGACAGAAAAATGGATATTTGTGGGTTACAAAGAAAACTCAAAAGGCTACAAAATATATTTCCCTGGCAAAAGTAAAGTAGTAATTGCAAGAGATGTTATCTTCCATAAAAACAAAGGCTCTAGCTTTCAAGATGTGAAAACTTGCCTAGGATTACATCTGGTAGCACATGTCATGAAGTTGAAAAAACTGATTAAGACAACAAAGCACAGTCCAATGAGAATATATGTCAGCCCTTTCCATCAGACTATTGTTCATCAAAAGACTTTATTGGTTTCGATTATGGAGAAGATGGAGATGAAAACGAGGTACAAGTTCAAGGACGGCATATCGAGACCTTACGACGAAGGGATATTCTAAAACCGCCAGGAAGGTTTGAATATTATTGTTGTTTTTCCTCAGACTCCTTAACCGACTGTTTGGCCTATGATGCGGTAAATGACACAGAAGCTCACTTATGGAAGGAAGCAACTAAGTGCACTCAAAGATAACAACACTTGGAGTGAGGTGGAATTACCACAGGGTGTGAAACCAATACAAACAAAATCGGTCTTCAAGGTCGAACCAGAAAATGGGAATGAACCAGCACAGTACAAGGCACGCCTTGTAGCAAAGAGGTTTCAACAAAAGTAAAATTTCGACCCTTCAGAAATTTTTGCACCTGTGGCAAAACTGCCTACTGTCAGAATTTTCATTGCAGTGGTATTGAAATTCAAAATAACGATCTACCAACTTGACATTAAAAATGCTTTCTTGAATGGAAGAATCTATGAGGATGTATACATCTACAAACCAGAAGGCATGTGTTCCCATTACAATAGAGAAGATGGAAGTAAAGTCATGAAACTACACAAGTCCTTATATGGACTAAAAAAATCTCCAAAGTATTGGAATGAGGCATTTGATTGTTTCATGACAGAACAAAAATCCAAGAGAGCCAAAACTGATCACTGTTTCTATCACAAGCTTGAGCATAACCAACGCATATACCTGTTGCTCTATGTTGACGACATATTGTTAATGGGCACTGATGAAAGAGCTATTGAGGAAATGCGAAGCAGGGTCCCACTTTCAAATGAAGGACCTGGGAACTGTCTCAAATTTTTTGGGAATTCATATCCAACAAAATGAACATACTATCACTCTAGACCAGACTGCATACTTGAAGGACATAGGCCTACTTCGCCGATTTATAATGTCCGATTGCAAACCAGTATCTACTCCCCAAGAAATTGGATTGTACATAGAAGAGAAGGCAGGTGATGCAGAACTCCAGATAAGGTGTGGGACACTCATCGGTTGTTCAATGTATGCTGTGTTTGGCATCCGCCCAGACATTTGTGCAATGATGAGCTACGTAAATCGTTTCCAAAGAAATCCTGGTAATGATCTCAGGATGGCACTCAATATCCTGTGGTACATCAGAGGATCCACGGAATTCAAACTCGTCTTCACTTCAAAAGACGAAGCTCCAGCTGTGCAGGGATTTGTCGAGCAGACTGAGCTGGCAGCGTTACTGATCGCAAGTCAACCTCTGGCTATGTATGAAAAGTTTATGGTTGTATTGTGTCATGGTCGTCAACTAAACAACAGTTGGTTGCCCTGCCTTCCACAGAAGCAGAGTATGTTACCATAAGTGCTTGTGTCAGTGAGGTATTGTTGGTAAAAACTGTCCCTAGTGAACTAGGATTTCATGTTGATTAATCAAGTGCCATATTTGAAGACAATCAATCAGCGATTTGTGTTTCAAAGAATCCTGAAAATCATAGGCATCCAAAACACGTAGACATTAAGAACCATTTTGTCAGGGACATGAGCAACTCTGGTATCATCTGTGTTACTTATATTAAATCTGAAGACCAACTAGCAGATGGCTTCACAAAACCTTTGAGCGAGATCAAATTGTTGAAACTTGTTAACGAGCTAGATTTAAAAATTCAATGAAGTATCACTATGCTTAGTCTTGTGTGGGGCCCCTATGTTGGCCTACATAAAATTATTTGATTGAGAGGGGGTGTTAAACAAGTTATTGTTCTTTATTAACAGCGATAAAATATTTTAACATCAAAGTGTTACTTAAAGTATGTGTCATGTCTTTGCTGCTAGGAAGTTATTGTATGTGAGTGTTGTAAAACATTAATTAAAAATGGCAAGCTTCTAAGAAGTTGTGTGGCCTAATTTATAATAAACTTTCTAATACTATTAGCGTAAGATAAATTTTGTCCTTAAAAGTAAAACCACCATAGAAAATAGATACATAAGAATGTGAAATTTGCTAGTGTTTCCTGTTCACGTTGACAATGCTAAAAAGCTGTACTTTCCCATATTGTTCTTTTATTAAGTTTGATGGTAGTGCAAACGACCCACCCTACATTCCTAATTAGTGGTATTTGAGACGTAACTAGTAAACTAAGATCCTGGCAACTTTTACTAAGGAGTGTTTACTGTTTAGTTTGGTCGCTTATTGACATGTTGTAGTCCGTATACGTGAATCACCTTGTATCTTGTACATAGTTGTTACAGTAGGGTCTATGTGATGTGTTAACTGCGTTGATATTGTCAAGACTGGCAGAACCACGCAGTATGGGTACTGGTATACAATGTATGGATATGTACAAGTCGTGTTGTGTGACAGTAGCATAGTGGTCACAGTGGCTGACAGGAAGTGACGGGTGACACGACCTGCACAGCCTTGGTTCCAGGGTATTATCAGAGAGTGCCAGATGTTGCCCGGACAATGCAGTACGATTTGAAGGAAGAGGGAGAGGTTGTGGAAGGCGTACTGCGTGCCATAGAAGACGGGAAGCTTCAATACCGACCCCCAAGCCTCTCAGCCCCTGGCTTATAGGCACCACTCATACCACCACGAGGAACCCTGCTTGCAGCGTGCAACACCGGCTCAACTACACACGTCTCACCTTGACCTTTCACTCTTCAATGTCACACGTTCACTCTGTATTCAACATAGCCAGGGTTTCATTACTCAGCACAGCAACACTTCTGTCTACAGTGTATGCTTGCAAACGTATTACTCTAACTCCAAATATAGTTTTATTATTTAATTGTGCTTACTTTAGGAATAAATTTTTTTAAGTGAAAGTAAATTTATTAAACTATATTATGACACATTTGCTATTTTACATTAAAAAATTAAGGTATTCAAAATGTTAAGATACTAACAATTTTTTTTGTCGTGAAATTACACAGATAACATTCTGTAGATTATACATTTAATTTCACTCCAAATTATTTCAATCATGTCGTTTGAATAGTTTTTACTTTGGGTAAGTTGCGAAAATATTCAAATCGCTACTTTGTGATGCGCTTGTAATAAATCTATGGAACCGGAAAATAATTTATTTGTGGGAAATTACTACTATACTCTATACATTTTAAGGTTGCAGCTAATCCAGCCAAGTGAATGTCAATGACATTTTTCGCACAGCGAAAATTTCATTTGAAATATTGGAAAATGCAAGGTAACTATGCTACAACACAATCACAATGTGAGGAATCAAGGTATAATTCAATTGCTTTGATTTATTTAGCTAGCAATTTTTATTTCTGCTGCAACCTTAGAGTGGACAGAGTGTAACATGACATGTAAGATTTGGACAGTGTTTGGTACTAACAAAATTAGGATTGTCTCTGTGCAGCGCGCTCTCAACACATAAGCTTCTTAACATGCAGTAAAAGTAACTTGAGCACGAAGATCAGTAGAAGTACCTACTGTTTGCAATATTGCAACATTGAAGCACACAATCTTCCAGTAGAGTCGATAGTTGTGACTTGGCTTCCTGTTACACGGAGAGTTCACCAAACATTTCAATTTTTAAAATAAGTAGTTTTTATATTTGTACGTGACTAGTGAACCGGGTAACACCTATTATACGTGGCCAAGAATTGAAGTCAATACTTTGACATGCCGCACATTTCCAAGTCTCGTTCTACTTAATTAATTATTAATAATAATTATTAAGGAAAATATGATACAAAATTGACAAAAAGAAAAAAATCTGTTGATCTTACCGCTACCAAAATTCACAGGAAAACCCGCTGGGCTAATCTGGAGATTGCCTAAAAAGTTCATCAAAATCTATGCAGCTGTTTTGGAGTCCACAAGGAACATACATACACATTGTTTACATACTTTGCGCTTAGTCGCTACCAAACACTTTCCAACTCTTATACGTTACATTAATAATAATTCTCCACAAATAAAATATTTTGTGTTATATTGTTTTCCTGCAAGCGTGTGTCAAAACAGAGATTTGACTATTTTCGCTACTTACCGAAATTATAAACTATTCAAAAGATATGAATGAAAGCATTTTGAGTGAATGTAAACATATTGAACTACAGAATGTTACGCAGGTACTTAACGACATGAAAAATTGAGGTAAATTACTGAATTTTAGTCCAAGTAATTTGTACGTGAAATTACATTTATGAGACGTGTGTGAGGATAATAGATGTTCACGCACTTATAGAACATCAGCTACAGAGCGCGTGTTTTGTGACATATAGTCATAGTCAACGAGGGCAAAAATTTTAAATATTTACTTAATATCTTGAGAAGTACTTATTGTTACTGATTTGACGAATCAGTACTTACCTAGAGTGAACCCAATTTGTGTGTCCAATTTATTAATTATTATGAAAAATTATTATTTGAGCTTTTAAAGTCGTCATGGAAAATCATTTTACTATTGATTACATAAACCTTGAGTCATTACAAGTATTCGTCTCTTTAGTTGCCATGATGTAACACATTAATTGAAACTTTCCTTTATTTAGATACGATAAAACATGTCTTCTACGAAGGTTATCACGTATAAAATTCTAAAATAAAACTGTGTACATCGTGCATGCCAGAATTGGTTGATAAATTAAACGTGCACTCTATTACATCGTTTAAAAAAATATATAACACGTGCCAGTCCCCTTAAATTTATGTATTTAAATAATAGTTTTACAGATGATATTACTATGCCGTAAGTACAAATTAGTGAGCATTCTTATCTCATTTTTCAATTAAATTATTGGAGAGTATTTTATAGTTAAAACAAACAGAGTTTCGCTGGTTTCGTTCAATGGTATCTTGACTAAGATATCTCGTGAGACGTACTTCGGTTGGATCAAGTCCGGAGCTGCGACACAGAGGGATGACAGCTGTGAATCAAGTCCGAAGCTGCAACACAGAGGGATGACAGCTGTGAATCAAGTCCAGAGCTGCGACACAGCGGGATGACAGCTGTGAATCAAGTCCGGAGCTGCAACACAGAGGGATGACAGCTGTGAATCAAGTCCGAAGCTGCAACACAGAGGGATGATAGCTGTGAATCAATTCCGGAGCTGCAACACAGAGGGATGACAGCTGTGAATCAAGTCCGGAGCTGCAACACAGAGGGATGACAGCTGTGAATCAAGTCCGGAGCTGCGACACAGCGGGATGACAGCCGTGAATCAAGTCCGGAGCTGCAACACAGAGGGATGACAGCTGTGAATCAAGTCCAGAGCTGCGACACAGCGGGATGACAGCTGTGAATCAAGTTCGGAGCTGCAACACAGAGGGATGACAGCTGTGAATCAAGTCCGGAGGTGCGACACAGTGGGATGACAGCTGTGAATCAAGTCCGGAGCTGCGACACAGCGGGATGA
>PNEQ01027239.1:0-33297 GCA_003012365.1 Medauroidea extradentata
GCTTATGTAACTGCGTTTTGCGACAAGCATCAACAGCGGCATCACGGGTTGAATTTTTCTGAGAGCATGGTACAAATACATTTCTTAGCAGATGTAGCACATTTTGCCTACATGCCAGGCACAGAACAGTTGTGTCCGTTTTTCTAGTAAACTGTGTTTTCTAAGCATTTGCGACAAGAGGACCTTTTTGTTCCTCACGGTGTACTGCCCGAAAAGCCAACATGTAATGTTCACAAAACGTAACGCCAACGTAATTATATACGATGTAAGGGAGGCAACCCCTATTATTTTCATGAAAATGAAAAGTTAGAAGTCTGAAATTATTAAATGTTTAAGATCTCAATAATACTTAACACCACCCAAAGAATCGTAATTTAACTCCGAACCATTTTTTATACTTTGACAAAATACGATTTTCAAACTCGATTTTCAAGGGCTTATTCCGCCCTTAATAATAACTTTTCTTGAAAGTGTCCTGTATAATGTCTACTTGATTTTTCATGAGGAATCACCTCCCGGAGTTCGGGCCTTTAATTTCCTTACACCCTGTATATATATATATATATATATATATATATATATATATATATATGTACACACACACATACAGATAATATACAGACATCCAACCCGGACATTAAAACTCAGTGCATACTATATATATTTTAGGAAAAACATTGAAAAGTAAGAACATTAATTAAGCTGAAATAAATGTGTCAATTAACAGAATAAATAAGTAACAAGCTTGGGTGTTCAATACTATACAAAGATAATAGGCGTATGTTAAAAACTACGCAGTAAGAAATGGGGCGTAACATTTAAACTATGAGTCACTTCAAAGTTAAATCATTTTAAACACACAGCTTTCTACTAGCGAGCACTCAACTTAGCATACAAGAGGGTGGGTGCAGGAATCTAATGTAAAGTATTGGCTTATAGAAAAAAAATCACAAATAAAGTATATAACTTGTTGAACCTATTCGTCACTGCAATACGCCTCGTTTAAAATTGAGGCAAAGTTTGTTTTCTTATTTTAATAGTTAAATTGAATTATTGGTTAGGTTATTATTACTGAATGAGGACACGCCTGGTTGCAAATAAACGCCACGAAGACTCACTACACCATAACTGGATTTAAAAAAAAAAAAAAGATTGTTTCACTCGATATCAACACGATTTTCGTATATAGCCAATTAGTTACTGTGACTAAAATAGACACTAATTTATGAATTAAAATTAGTGAATTTATTACTTGGACATTGAATGTCAATATGTGACGGAATGTATGCATATTTACACTTCCACACTGTTATACGCACATGAAAAACATTCTTCTAGTAGAGACGAAAAACTTATTGTACAGTCAGTTATTTTCCCTATCATCGATGACTGCGATATTGTGTACAGTGAGGTAACATGCAAACTAGCTGCAAGACTACAGCGATCAGAAAACACCTGTGTACACTACATATTTAACTTGAAACCTCGACACAATATCAGCTGCTACAACAAAAATAATTAGTGGCTCTCAAACTGGAAGAAGGCGCAGGTTGCACTCGCAATACTTACTATAAAAATATTCTTACATCTAGAAGTCCTACATATCTTCTTGATAGATTTCAGTCACTCAGAGCGAATCGTAATCGCAGCACAAGTTCATGTGAAACATTGCTACTCATGGTAACCTTACATTAATCAGTTTCGGAACGATTTGCCCAATGAACTAAAGGCATACTGAAACCTCACTAGTTACAAAAGTTATTTTAAAACACATTTGAAGTAAATTTAACGCAAATAACGTCGTAATTTAAGTTGGTCTCAAAACATATCATTACTTCAACTTACGATCATAGAAAATAGACAATAAAACTGAAACGAGTCTCGCGATATCTGTCAAATGATACGAAACTTAACAAAGAATATCCGCTCTGCTATTTTGACGTCTCATAATTCGTAATCTTGGTATGTTTTTAAGAAACATGTGGTAATAATGACGTTCATGAAGCTCCTACTGGGGTCCACTCCTAAAGTTCATATGGGATATTATTACTTAAAATCAATATTTTGTGCTACATATGTGAGTTAAGGGTTAGTATGTTCATAAAAATTATTATGTATAACTAAAGAAACAGACCAACTCGAAACATAAATATCCAGGACAGACATTTTTTTTTAATGGGATTACAGTTGATTTAATACCAATTTATGTTTCATAATGGAGTGTTTCCGTTAAAATTATGTTTTAAAATACGAACGTCAAACAGGAATCGTTCGCAGTTCTCTATTAAGAGCTCCGCCTGGTCAGAGCTGTCTTGCATTTTACGAGGCATGAATACAGAGGTGTTATTGGCGCGACACTGACAAGGATTTCAAATGCGCAATTGTTTGTCAATTCGAGCTACTGATTTTGTTTTGTGTCCTTACGTCGTTTATCTATAACAATTTCAGCGGACATCCCACCATTTTACTTTTCCTTCGCTTCTATTTCACTGCACGTGTGTACGAAAATAGGCTACGTTCAAAATTTCTTGCTGAATGTGTTATTAAATAATTTTCGATAGGTTTACTACACTACGTGGCTTCACCCACAGCACTGGTATGATATTTTGTCGAAGCAAAAATAATGTGCACGAAAACCGGCCTTAAAACATATTACTGAGACAAACCAGAAGGGTTATGAATATATAAGATACCGACATAAGTTGCAAATGTTTTTATATCTTCTATTGCTTTTGTCATAACACCGAACCAATAACAAAGAAAAAAATCATATAATTCCTATGTGAAATAGGAAAAATTAAAATTGGTACTCCAATTCGTAGTACCAAATAACCACTTAAGAAGGCTACAACACATAACCACTGTGCAGTGAAATGTAGCCTACAGTGTACTGAAACTGTGTAATTTTTAGGTCTCTTAATTAGTTTTAACAAAGTAAGAAGAGTAGCAGTTTAATATTACAGCACGTAAAGTCAGATAAGGATGCTTTAAATAGGATATTATACACTAAACTGTGATTGACGTGTGCTAAAATAGTGTTACTCCGTATGGTCTGTAATATTTTACCGTTTTAACAAAATTGCATTTACGGGATTAACTAAGGTGCTAAGTAATTACATTAAAAATATGTTTTTTCTGATTGCAAAGTTCTATATTTCGAGTCGCATTTTGACGGGAAATGTGCAGATACGGAAAGTAGCAAAGATTATTTCGACAATGACAGTAATTATTTCGACAAGGATTCTATTTCTGAGGTTGTTCTCTAATGACACTCTCAAACATAGCACTTTAATTCCTGATGTATAAGAGCAGATGTTTTAATACAAAAATTTGAAATGGTACAACATAAATGCATGATATAATTGTAGATAATATATCATTACGTTAAAAGTTTCAAATTGAACAAGTGTTATGCCACTTCTTCCACCCAATTTCGCTACATTTTGAGGCATGCTCAGGGCCCGAGAATATCTCACTTTCACTTTCGGTAACACTGTTACTGAAGCTGTTACAATAAAATTATCTTTACATAAAGAACGGAATACTTCGCCAATTCAATGCCCAGCATGTCAGAATCCACTGTCCTTTATATACTCTTTGTTTATTGTGTTCTACAAAACGTCTGCAGTTCTGCAAATACTGTTAAATAAATGCTACAAATGGGCTGCACGCCAACATTTTCAACTCCGTGAGTTGTGAACTTTTTCCTTCAAGGACTTTTATTTTGCGAGCTGGAAAACGCACCTGCTTCACACATGTGACTGACGCCTGCGAGTTAGTGTACCTGCAGAACATGCCGAGCATACCCGAATGGGACTTAGAATTATTTTTGGCTCCACGAGTGCGTTCATTTGTTCTGAACAGCACTGTACGTACGTACGCACGCTACGTGAGAATGTGAATGCTAACATGCACACTCGGTGTTCCTACTTTTACATGTAGGTACACGCGTACGCTACATAGTGGCTGTGAATCCAGCTTTAAGTTTCGACAGTGTCACATGTTGTCTCCAGTTGTATTGGATGGTGGAAGGTACTGGAATGGATCACACTGTCAATAGTATAATAAGGTTAATGGTGTTGACAAAGAGGCATCCAGATTGTATGATTAGAGATGATGGTTTATCGCGGGAAAAGTTGACGGTTTGATGGATTTCAATACACGTCCAGCTTACCAGAAGATTACTGGCTTTAGCTTGTACGTAGAGCTGTTGCCCTATTTGACTGAGCCAATAAGAATCCCGATATTGTAATATTTGATGTCTGCAGACAGCTACGTTGTGTCAGTGTTTTCAAGGCTATCTTGGCACAAAACATTTTCGCGATATACCATCATCTCTATGTATGATGTAATGAGACCAGAACGTGCAGGCAGATATCTGTGTACATACATGTCCCGGGCAGTAGTTAAATGGGCTCGCGATTCTGGCGATTTGCGACCACCAAAGCACCAACGCAGCAGGCCAGTTCGCAGTCCACACGGCCACTGTGCTGGATGTGGTGGCCACACACCCACACACAAGTTCACGTATGGTCCCCTAACACCTACATATCTCGCACACCACGGTGCATCGCATTTTGAAGGATGCGACCATGCAATCTTACCCCAGGTGCTTTCGGAGGAGGACAAGGCCAATCTGCTAGCATTCTGCGACTGAGGATTGAAGCAGCCAGTGGACTTTCTCAAAAATGTATTGTTTACAGACGAGTCAACGTTTCACAACTCTGGTATGCCAGACCGTAAAAATAGTCATTACTGGGCATCCGCCAACCCTCACTGGCTGTGTGAACAGGACAACCAACATCGATGGAATGTTAATTCCTGAGGTGGTGTAATTGGAAAGCGGATTGTTGGTCCCAACTATTTTGAAGGAAGGCTGGACGGCAGAATATACAACGAATTAGTTCGGAACGATCTGCCCATACTGGACTTGCAACGAGACGTGCTATGTGTATACAACAGGACGGTGCACCCTGCCATTTCGCAATGACTGCACGACAAGCTGTGAAAGATCAATTACCTAGCAAAACAATAGGTCAATGTGTGGATATTTCGTGGCCAGCAAGATCACTCGACCTGACTTTCCTGGAATTGTATTTATGGAGAACAGTGAAGTACATGGTGATCATGACACCACATGCTACCCGCGAAGACATGGAACCCAACACCACAGAGGCATTTGCTGCACTTAACAACCCATTCAGTGTACGACAAGCCACAGCTAGCGTCCGCTCCAGATTGGACCGCTGTCAAGACGAGAGGGGAGGTTTGTTTGAACTAGTACTGCCATAAAAAGAACATTAAGTACAATGCCCGTAACTAGTTGTATTGTTGTTAGCTCGTTCTACTATTTGTTATTTTCATCAATTCAACATTATCATTTGACTTTTGTTCTATTTACGATGTAAGGTGCAGTGCACATGTGTTGTTTTGTTGCGTATTTATTATAGTGTTCACTTACATATACCGGCAGTGTACGGGCGTACAGTTACGATGAAAGAGCCGCAGTACTAATGCACGGAACATTCAAAACAAACATTAACATGAATAACCGAATTATAGACAAGACGAAAATCTGTGACGGAACCAGAACCGTTTATCTCTCTCCGTTGTACAGCAACAACACGCGTGCTTCTACGTCATCGTCGTCTGGCACGCCACATCACCGTGCTCCTTGTCCTTACTGACACGTTAACATACTTTGCGTTTTTTCCGGTCACATGTCATTATCATTCTTGAAGTAAGCGTAGCTACCTATTCATGTCAGACTACTCTATCGATTTCCGGGTTAAATTTAAATCTTCTACACGATTTAGCTTGCACGAACCAACAAAATGGCATTTCGCCTCTAATCGGACGCACACGTTTTCATTGGCCAGATGCGTTCTACACGAAGCTGACAACGCAATGCCATGACATGCACAAACACCAGCGTTAGTAGGCCTGACGAATCTTAGGTGATATATATTGCAGTAAAACTGTTAGAAACAATTGGTACACATCAATTGGAAAAGTAAACACGCATAAAGTTTTAGATGGAAATTCGTATCCATGTGCAAACAAAGTAATGTGTGAATGATATATTTATATTTTGTAAGATTATCATAATTAAAAATGTCATAAAATATAATAACACATAAAGTAACATTATAAATAACTATTCTAATGCAATCGGACGTTACTACAATAACAGATTTTAACAATATTTTAACTTTATTTGGTTGTGGCCATATGCGCGCATGTGTGTGAGAGTGCGTGAATTAATTTTAAATTTGGCAGGTTTTGTCTTTTTGAGTTTTGATACTTTGCAAAAGCTCATTTCTTGCAGTTTCTAAAAAAAAAAAAAAAAATCCTGATTATTCTGACGGAATCCATTATTACATAATACAACCACGCTGATGTACGTATGTGTTTGTGTTCTGAACAGAGGTATCCTTGGCTAGTGTTACGCTGTCTCACCCCCCCCCCCTTAATTACTGGGGAAAGTACAGAAGCAATAGCCTATGTCCACGATTTTACTCTAATTCAAATGTACAGTATATTTCTTGTGATCAGTTATCTTCTGAAAATAGAACATATTTGTGCTGATTTGTGAACGACACTCGTGTTATATTAACTGTACGAAGATGTCAGTAGTACAAGGAGAGGGACAAGGCAGGATTGTCACGTATAAAGGCTCGGTGAAATCACAATACTCACGTAGCCTTACAGCCGTACAGAGGTAAAGTGATCCTGCGAGGGGAAGGTGCTTTCTGCGCGCTCAGCGGAAACTATGGGCGTGTTCAGAAACTGCGAGCACACAGTCAGCCAGTGCGCGGCTATGCTCCGATATGCACACGCTCACATGATAGGTAGCATGGCGTGCTTACACAACTACTTATGACATGGTGACAACTAAACAAACTGTATTTAGGAACACTTTACCACTTGTCTACACCTGAATGCGATTACGTCATTTGAAATCCACCGAGAATCTATTTTTAAGCTATTTATCGTTACGACAGTAATAAAAGGAGCGAAAATTGGTTTTAATGAACCGTAAATATAACTCGAACACAAGAGTTATTGTCGAGACTTTCCGTTTAATTGGAAATCCATACGAAAGTCTAAAAAATTTTTTTAAGGATTTTACGAAGTTAAACACTTATGAGGGCGCTAAAGAGCATCATTTTTAGCTGTTTTAGAAGGAAATATGAAAACAAATAAAGGTCAATAGTGGCATGACAAATTGGAATTAGGGAACATTTGGTTCCTACAAGACGGATCAATGGCCCGCACTTCATGGGCTTCGTTGGCTGTTTTAAGTGAACCCTTCCCGGAGCACCTCATCTCAATAAGTAGCTATTTGAAGTGGCCAGTCCGCTCCTCCGATTTGGCCCCATGTGATTTTTTTTTTAAATATAACCTGCGTTTATGTCAACCATCCAAGGATCTTACACGTCCTGAATGCCTACATCCAGGCAGAAATAGCCAACTTACCCACCGCTATGCTGGTAAGTGTCATGAGAAACGCCAGAAATCGGCTTACTCAGCGAATTGTCAAATTGGGGCCTTACCTACCCGATTTGATTTTCAAAATTGTGTAAAACCAAACTTTAGATATGTAACAACATTATAAATATTAAAATGGAAACTTTCTGATTCACAGAATGTTGCCGCAGCCTGTACATCGATTAGTTTACCATCTGCGAGTTGTAAAACTTGTTCAAATGTTTCTCGTTTTATTATTTAAATTGAAACATTAACAATATCAACGAAATTTTGCTTATACTGAGTACGGTACTAACGTAAGTATTATTTGTTAATTTTTTTCCAACAGCGGGTTTCAAAAAGTATCAACATACCGTGTTGGCGCCTATACTACAGTAATCGTCAGGGTCGTGTGTCGTTCTTTGTATAGTTCGAAAATCTCTCACTCACACACACACACACACACACACACTCTCTCTCACACACACTCACCACAATGACAAATCACAGTTCATGTAGATTCTCGCGATGATTTGTCTCAATATATCAATCGAATGTGACTGCAACAAGTGGATGATAAGTTTTAAAACTCTGACAATCTGGGATGGTCAAAATATTGATACGGCCTATATCATGTTCAGATACAGCAGTTTCGCACTCACATCCATCAGACCTTGTCTGGTCTTGCTTTATCTTGTCATAACATAACATACGTATATGTCCGTGGCCTTGCAACTTGCGTGGCGAGACCTAAGCCAGAAATTAAACTACAAGTACCCGAGATACATTTTTGAGGTGTAATGTGGTCTAAATGTCCTTGTTTACTGTTGTGGACGACTGTAAAACAATTCTACGGGATTGTATAACTTTTATTCACTGTTTAGAAGACTATACTTTCGTCACGAGCTGTACTCGTTAGCTATTTATCCGCAAGCGACGCAGAAAGAACTACAAGACTGCAAATATTCACTTCCGCTTGTATACAGATATGTATTTTGCAAACAGGCCTAAGATGCGTGATTTCATTTCTGCATTAAATATCACGCTTACCGTCTTTCCTGATACCGTCAATTGGAAAGACTTCAATTTAAAAATAATATCGTTACGTGTATAAGCTGTGAGCTAACTTTCTTTATTCCTTTCAAGATCAGCAATACTGCAATGAATTATTGATACATCTCCTGAATGATGTAAGTCAAATAGGTGACTGACAGAGACCTCTCAGAAATAACAACAAACCATTCGTACTCAAGTAACAAATATACCTAGCTAGAGCAGTACATGCGTGTTGACATAGCTATAAGAAAGTAAATACAGTATGAGGAGGATACTACAGGTCCAGGACGTCACATCCCGGATACAGGCTTACTGCTAGCCTCATGTGGGTATCTGCTTACTACGAACGACGACATGGAATGAGCCTCAACAATGGATAGGCGCCGCAATGAGAAGAAAGGGGGATACGGGAGACCCCCGAGAAAACGCGCCGACAAACGCCATCGACCGGCATGATTCCCACATGTGAAAATCAGGGACCGATCCGACAAGGAATCGAATCTGGATCGTCTTGGAAAATATTAGCTGTAGTTAGAGACATGCAAAATTCGCGTTATTTTCTGACAGCTGACTAGACTCCAAGCGACTATAGGCTCGTTCGACGTCTCCCGCTGGCAGATGCTGTCGTGGCTTGCCGCGGAGAATGCTTACACAGTAGAGAGGCCAATCTCTGCAAAGACATAACACACTTAAATGACAACACATAAAAGTTCGTGGCCAACTGAATCGCAGATTATGCTCTGTTATGTATAGGAAAGTAAAGTTTAGTCTGTTACGAAACGATAACGCGAATTTTGCATGTCTCTAGCTGTAGTGTGTACATATGCGTAACCAATTAATATAGACGCTTTTCATGACTGTCAAAGTAGATTTCTTGCTAGGTCCCACCAATGTAGTAGTATATACGCACCCGACATTCTTTCTTTATTATGCGTATGTGTTGACATTTGACCGGGTCAATGATAATTCCAGTACGCCACTTCTGAAAGTTTCTCATTCGTTTACAAAAATTTCAAAATGCAACGTAAAATAATCTCCATCCAATCATATATGCTTCAACACTACAGTGTTTTGTAGAACATTGTCCTTCTCTATGAGATCAACAAATGTTTCACATATATTAGTATGGGGCAATAAGACAGAAGAAAGGTTTCGTGGAAAACCTGCGAACGCTTACGTCAATAAATATCAGTTCTGGAAACCAACAGATAAGCTAGCACAAACAAGTAAAATGACCTTTTGTTTACTTCCAATGACATAAGCATCCGCTGCAATGTTTCTAGTTATAGCAAGTTATTAACGTGATATTCCAGGCAGTTAGCGCGATACCGCGAAATGGTTCCGTTCAACGGCGTCATAGGTCGCGGAGAGATAATCTTCCACGGGTCGACACAGTTTATCGCGCGCAACTACTTTAGTTCCAATTAACTTGTTATCGGAGCTGAATCGACAGCTTATTAGAAGTCACATTACATTACTTATGTATGACATCACGATATTAAAACAGCCTCGTTTATCTACAAGTATCGCACGATGTTGAATGTTCGCTCCATCGTCTGCTACAACACAAGTATAGTTCTCTGCAAAGTTCCGTTATTATTAGGAGACAGGCTAGAATTAAACAACCTATACTCGCACGATCACACTCTCGACCTTCGTATGTTTGTGTGGCCGTATCACAGGATAGTATTGACAGTTGACGTATCATTGGCTGGGAAAGTAGTTTAGCTCATCACACAATTGGTCGAGCAGCAACAGGAACCTGGAATCCTGTGTTGTCAGATAACAATGTTAAATGTGCAGCTCTCTTAGGTATAGTGACTTATATATGCTACAACATGGATACCTGCATAAGATTATTTCTGAACCAGTTACTGGGGTACTAACATTATATACGCATGTATATATGTGTATACATACGTGTTAGTATACAGAATGTTCAGAAACACCCGCATAACCAGCACATCACACAAATCCTGGGCTATATTTCAGACACAAATGTTAGTGGCAAGATGTATGTACGTGCTTAAGAGAACTGCTCTGCCTACCAAAACTAAAGAACTCTTATACGGTACACAGCAATTCATCTTATGTAATCTACTCTCAAGAATGGAGACAACATGCACAATGCTGACCAATTTAATAAGAACTGTTAATTAACATTATTATGCGAGCAAAGCCGTCCAAATCGTGCAAGTAATATATAGCCAGTTACATTCAAGGCCAAGCAGCGCTGGTTTGAAGTTATTTCAACACACTAGTTTATTGGTGGGGACATACACTTAGATAGTAAAGAATAAAATGACCAGCATGACAAAAGTGCTTGCTTGACCGTGAATGTACTAGATGATTGTGGTGCGTGTGGCAACACTGGAGAGGTGGCACGCGGTGCAGGGACTAGGCAGAGATGGAGACGAGGCGAGAGAGGAAACTATAGCAGCATTTTATGACTGACAGAACTAATCTACCATTTTACGACGCGGCACCGCCATTTAGCTTGATGGATTACCGCCCAAGCAGACGAGAAAGGGGTTGGGAAGGGGGTGCAGGGAAATGGTCCCTGACTTTCCATATCTCCGGCTGGTAAAACGACCGCGCCTTCTTGTGGTTTGTTGTCGCTCCACGAGTGGACATAATTAAGATAAAAACCCGCATCTGAAACTGTCTGCATCCTCACACGAAGTCTGAAGACAGGGTGTGCTGCAAGTCACATTCACGGTCATTTATTGTCCCTAACGCACCTGGTCGACACTGAGAATATGAGCTACGCGCGGACAGTTCCACATTTTAGGGCAGTAGCAGGACAAATATTTATTTATCTATCAAGCCCTGTTAAATGTTTTAATGCTTCATGTAATAAATAATTCAACACCAAATAAAATCCTTCAACAACTTGCGTGTCGCGAGCTCAGCAAACGTTTTTTTTATTCTCTTTAAAACTTTTACAGTTTTTGTCTTTAATTAAAGTTACAACATTGCATTTTCTATTTTTTTTTTTTTTTTTTTTAAGGTTTGCGGATTTAATTTTGTAACGGATGCTGTGTTAACACCTATGAGCAAATTACTGAGCTGGTATGGTTACCTATTTTTTTAAACATTAACTATCCTCGTAAATATTCTCTTGTTAGGCGTATTATAACATCCCAATATCGAATTAATTTATGTACACGAATAATGAAGAAAAATACTCACATGCCTTGTAAAGGCAATGTTTTTATCACACGCTCAAAATGGGTTCCAGTGTGTTCGTAAATGTGCTTTCCAAATAAACTTATTTTACATAATGTGCCCTTTGTATCAATGTACGAAATGAAAATACACTTCAAACTATGACTGTTAAGTAGTTTCAAAACATTACGCCAATTAGAAAGATCATTTCGGAGCCCCTCAAAATGGTTACAAACAGCTTTATCAACCTGTTATATTTGAAAGTCTCACTGAAATAAACATTTTGTAAAAAGTCGTCCCTGCAAAATTATTTTGTAGCAGCCCTAATCCCAAAATAATTTTGCGGTGGCCACAATATTTTAGTGGTGTCAACAAAATGTTTTTGTGGTGACCACAAAATTAATTTTGCAGGGTAAACAACCACAAAATAATTTGTAACTACACCACAAAATATTTTTTTTTCGTGTACTCAAGAGATTCGTGTTAAACGACTGTAGAAACATGCAATTGACTTTGCTTAAAACGTTCCACCAATAAAAATATGGGGTCACCACTGTAATTATAGCCATGCGGCATGCAGGAACAATCAAGAGTTTGTGCAAGTTTGGTTAGACTGCAGTTTAGTAGGATCTATTATATAATTTCTAAGGAAATTGACCCGTAAGTAACATCACATTTACCATTTATATGTATGTAAATGAGATACAGACAAACAACAGTATTTCTTGAAAAATAAGCTTTGTTTACTTTCATGTACGCCCCGAGAACTGGTACAATAACAGTGTTTAAAATTCTCCATTATGTTGCTTCTAATAAATATATTATCGCATGTTGAGCCTCGAGTCATCATGTTTTATATCATATTTAAATATTTAGTTACTATACAAACTAATCACAATATCTCAAGCACTACAAGTGGTTATATAAACTAATGTATCTAATCCACGTGGTATTGTTTATATTCCTATACACCCCGAGAACTGAACTGGAAGGAAAACATGTCCCGTTACCTGACGGCGTTGCGTGAACTTTGGCAACCATGTTGGCTACATGACGCTATTGTTCAATGAATTTGAACTTGAAAAAGCCTTGCAAATATATAGTTGATAGCTAAAAGCACTTATTATATTGTAGAAACAATTGCAAAATATTAATGTATTATGTAAGTTAATATATATTTACATTATATCAGTAATACTTTCCGTACTATTTTATGTCTTCTTACCGATTTTACAACCCTGAAATACAAGTAGCTATAAGTATGGGGTTTGAACTTCTCAGTATTTAGGACCGTTACATTGGTTGCATCTGCCGTCAAAACAGTACAACTATATCTTGAATATAGAGTAAGCGATTCGAAATCAATGTATTTATACTGCTGTAATATGATTTGTATTTCTTCGCTCTTGTCCATAGTAATTTAATTTACGGAAGTTAGCAGGTTTGTTACCAGAATGTTCATGAATACCACTGTTAAGTCCAGCTAGGATGGGGTTGTTATGTGGGTGCTTCTGTTGAGTTACCCAGACGCCTGACTATAACGACAATGGCTGTGAAAGTCTGCAATCAACATCACAACAATACATTTTGAATAAGAATTGTGAACGAATTCACCAGTACGTTTAACAAAATAAAGGAAAATTACATACGTTTCTAAATTTCATATATCAGTCTTTCGTACCTACAATTCTACTTTCACACTATAGATTCAGACTTTCATACGTTCACCGACAAAAAAAAAAAAAAATCAAAACTCCGTTTCCCAGCCAATCGACACAACCTATCATACAGGGTTTCCTGAATATGTACCACCATTTTAATGTCCATTAGCAGTTCTAAATCATTATTTATTATGTATTCATCAGATTTTTATAAACAAAATAAGCTTACAGTAATTCAGTAACATAAAACAATCTTTTCACTATGATTTGTGGTCATTTAAGGACATTTTAGTTTTTTGTGAAACAGAACCCTTTGTATAGCATGCAAGTGAATCATTCATCTTTCATAATTTTTTTTCAAGAACGTGTTATGTATTATGGTAGAGAACTGACTGTACATGTAATAGTGTCCTATGAAATAACTAACATACTTCAGAAATATTCCACCTACGACTGGAACTTTGACTGAAACGGGCAAGCAAACATTAATAGCGCACGGTGAAGGTAAGCCTTGAAGGATGACGTGAAATAAGTCCTACGATGGAGAGCGACGGAATACAAAGGCCGGTGAAAACATGAGAACACCGAGAAACCCGCTGCCCAATGACTACGTCCACTAAAGTCCCCACATGCGAAAACTCTAGGATCGAAACCGTCCGGAATATAAATGGGATCGCCTCGGTAGAAAGAGAACGCTCTAGTGAAATGATAAATACTTTCACTACCACTACTTCAGTAGTTTTGAATTCAAAGCTAAATATGGATTTTGCAAAGTTCCCCAACTTGCCTGAAATTAATAGCACCGGAGGTTCAAGCTAGTCTAGATTAGTAGACTGTAGCATCTCCAATGGACTTACAATTGAAAATAAATGAATTATCCATGTTCAATGAGTGCCAATGAAGCCTTCATCTCGTTGAAAGACGAGCTAGGTAACCGGTTTTCAGACTGTATGTAAAGCAAAACTAGTCTCTTCTACCCACCAGCACTTCGCGAAGATGGCGAGCTGGAATTAGGACAGAAAGCAGACCTTGCACGTCAGCAGCTGGACGAAGAAACTACAGAACATATGTCCCTGTACTTTGGCATGACGGTGATGGATGGAGTCATTCGTCCAGACCTGGGCAACAACTTTGCTGACTATATGACAGTCACTTTGACATGACGGTGATGGATGGAGTCATTCGTCCAGACCTGGGCAACAACTTTGCTGACTATATGACAGTCAGGCCCTCGCTTGTATAACAAGTCCTAAGATCGAGAAGGAGCGTACAGTGGATGTTGGGTTTGATTAGTATGATCACTGAAAAAAAAAAACTGTTTTCTGGTAGTCACAAAATTGTTTTTGTCAATATTAACATCACCAAATTTTTTTGTAACGGTTATAAATTTTTTTGTAGCCAACGCTAAACTTTATTTGGGCCAGCAAAACTGTTTTGTTGCCAACATAAAACCATTTGGTAGGGTCCATTACGACAAAATATTTTGTGATAACCAATAAGCTTTTTTTTTCTCTCTGCGTGAGTGATTTACGGATGTTAAAATTATTTTCAAATGAAAACACGAGTATTATTAAAATTAGGTTATCACAGAGACCTAGATTTTATAAAAATGACGTATTTCCGTTTTTGTAGATTGTGCGGTTTCAAGCCCTTACTTTTTTTAAATTTTTTACTCGAAAGTAAATCATACTGCCACATAGTGCTACATAAATAAATGTCCGCTGATAAAATATCTACTCGGCAAAAAGAAATCTCATTGAATTTTGATGAGTAGTTGAGGTTTTATTGACTATCGAGTACTCCAGTCGCCCGCTGAACATCGTACATTTCCATACTCCTTAATAAGTGATTTTGGAGTTGTAGCTCGTTTATAAATAACTTGCTATACAAAACTTTCGTTCGCACTGTTTTGGTGTCGACAGGTGTGAGAGCGCGACAGTCACTTTTCAAGCTACTGCATTATTATTGCAATTTTCATCTGTCAAAATCGCTCGATGCACACTTCCGTGCACACAAGTATTCTTTGGATGGTGTTCTATTTCTGAAACCTTGCAGCTGTTCGAGGTTCAATACAATAAATAGCCTAATCTTGGCTACTGTGCCTCGCAACGCGACAAACACCTCGACTACCTTGGTTATGACACAAAAGCATTCATTATACGGTAGCAAAATATTCTACATTTCAGACAATTTAATTTTTTTAAATGTGCTTTTATATTTGTTAAGCAGTAACCTGTGACACGTGGCTTCAGTGTGAATTTTTATGTTGATTGGTTTCCACAGTGTATGAGAACGAAAAACATGCAAATTTTGACTTCGAAATACGATTAGGGGAACACTGACTGAGTTATTATTTTATAAAAAGAAACTGCACTACGAAGTAACGTCTACAAAACTAATATAATTTCTTAGAAAACATAAACTAATGGTTTCTTCCCCAAGTCGTTCGCCTTGAACTACTTTCCAACAAATGTTACATAATGAAACCGATGAGATTTATTTGGAGCTCTTGAATGCTATTCTATATCTTACAGGCAAGATAATTGTAACTACTGTAGTGTTTACAAGCAGAGTCTTCCTGTGTGTAAGTAAGTACGCCTAATTTCATCTGTTACGAATTATTTAACTTTTTATACTAATATAGCAGAAAATATGCTATTAAAAATTGTGTAACAAGATACTTTTTATTGATGTTCAAATCAACGCCCGTCAGAGAAATACGAAGGTCATACTTTTGTACATTCAACGACAAGAAATTGTAAATAATAGTGTAGTATATAAAAAAAACATTTCACTCTTTTATTTGTTTGTTCTGTAGCGATACGTCTCGTCAATATCGAGATTATATTCCAGTTTAGGCCTAATAACAGTTACATCCTAAAATATACAATATATGGCTGTATTTCAGAAACTTACTCTGAAACACTTCCTTGTAATATTTTATAGTTATTGCATAATACGAAAAACTTAAGAAATGACAACACAATAGTAAAAGATATTTGCCTCATCTGGGAACTGAACACGTATCTGCAACCTGAGCAATATTTCAGATCTAATGAAGATCATTAATACATTAGCTCTATTTACGCAATCAATGTTTCGTTGCATGTGTTTGAATATGATTATTTCACAATTTCGTATTAAAAACGTCTGAAATCAATTTGGCTAATGATATTGCATACTCATAAAGCCATGGGTTGTGTTATGTTACCTTTGCATACAGTTTACTGTAGATATAATTTTAAAAAAATCTCCCATGAACAAGAATACATTCTTTATGCATGTAAGCTTTCGCCTCGCGCTGTCGATATGCACGTATTTGTCACGAAGTTCGAGAATCACTCTTCGGCAAAGGACACCCGTTATAGATGACACATTTCCCTACTTTTCCTTGCTGCAATATTTCTTTATAACGTAATTTTAGCGCGAAGGAAGCCAGTTGTTTGTTTATTTGTAAAATCAACAAGTGATTCGTTCGGTATTTTCTATGCCATTTAGTAATTTGTGTAATGGTAAAAAAACCGCATTTACTAACTTATATATCGAACATCATGTTTATTTGTGAGTAAAAAAACTCTTGACATTGAAATATAGCCTGCTTGAGCACAGTCCGTATTTCAAAGAAAATCGCAACACTTATTATTTTCTTATTTGATGGAAGGTTTTGTTGTATAATTACGACTTCAATAAGTTTTATTATTTTGAAACAGCATATTCAAACACTATATAATACTGTTGAAATGAACTTTGATAATAAATTTAGTGACCAATTTCGAGTACCTGTTGAGCCCCCTTTACAACTTTAGAACGACAACAATGTATTGTGTAATACAGTATCGCGAATATCGGGCAGTCATAAACACGAAACCGTATTCTCTCCTTAATTAATAAGAACACTACTATTTCGGGCATTTAAACTTAAAGTTTAGAGTTAAAACCAGACTAAACCTATGTTTCAAAGGTCCGTGTCAAATCGATATGCTTAAGATATTTGCTAACAAGTAGGTAATGGAATAACTTGGTATACACTGTTTATGATGCATTAAAAAAATCATTAACAGCATTTTGTCTAGAAAATACAACTTAATGAATGCCCCCCTCCCTTCCTATCCACATTCGGGTTCGATATCTGGTAAGGATTTTCGAAGTTGAATATTGTTTTTAACAATGTCACTGGTTAGCGGCTGTTCGATTTTTCAAATTTCCCTTCTCGTGCATTACCGTACTACTTCACATAAACCTAACGACATGCCTCAACAGTTCTCAAGACCCAAATTGTTAAGCACCACCTTTTTTTCGTCACTTGATATGGACATGAACGGCATTATAAAGCGATTTCGAGTACTTAGAAAGAAAGGGTGTGATAAAACTTGGTTTCCAAGCAGCACTTTGGTCGCAGAAACTATTTTAGGTCATTCGAGTATTTGGAAGCACTGACGGCTCAAACGTGCCCGGAATATCAGAATAGCAAACTTATGTCTCTCGATTTGTGCCAGTGTTACCACCCAGCATTAAAAGTGCAGATATATACGAAGTTATTTAATGATCGTATTGTGTAAGTATCATATTCGTTTAATGCGCTGGTTAGTTTGGACAGTAATAACTTACAGTATTACGTTGTCGACAGAAAGTTCAGAAAAATTAAACAAGATAATTGAAGCAACTAATGACGTTGACTTTACCAGGAAAGAGGTAGAACAGCACAGTGTAATAAATTAAGAGTATCGTTAAAGGAAAATACGTAAAATTTTTACGCCGTTTGAACATAAATAATTTAAATACTGTTGTTCGTATGTTATGTTCAGTATTACCAAACGGTATGCAACTTAGGCATTCAAATTGTAATATATATATATATATGTGTGTGTGTGTATATGTATATATATATATATATATATATATATATATATATATATATATATATATATATATATTTATTATATGAATACGTGAACAGAAGTACCGGTACTTCATTTCATGACAGATGCCGTGAATGTTGAGTGAGTAGAGACCTATAGGCCATTCGGAATAAAGTGAGCACTAAAGATTTAACCTTTGAAAAAAATCACTAGCCGTTACTGCATGTAAGTCAACATTAACAACAGTTACATTATTGTTTGTATGGTTGGTAGCGAATAACTGCATGTAGTTCCATGCATTTTCTTATTTGAATACAGCATTAGTGAAACAACATCAATTGCAAACGACCTCTCTGTATTTAATATACTTTAAAATATTTATTTAAGTTCTTACTGACGTACCTGCTAACTGTACAATTTTATTTAATTAGCGGCAGCAAAAAGCGACGCAACCGTGTCGATTGTTGTTGGCAGACGCCGCTAACTCTACGCGCCACAGAGATAGTTTAAAATTTCACCGACAGATGGCACCAGAGTTAGGTTTTCGCCGCTTGGAAGCGAATTGCGTCATTCAGTTTGTTTGTCCGTTATGTAATGAATATCGGTTTCTGATAAACACATATAAAGTTTTAGATGTGACTGTTCATGAATATCATTGATAAATTATGTGAAGTCATTAGTAATGTAAGTTGTTTTGTTTTATGATCGCCAGCCTGAGTATCTGGAAATAAAAACAGCATTTTTTCCCTTGTTTCACACGTTATGAAAATAGGTTATTTATTGTTTCTCTTTACGTGCGTCGTCGTTCATTGCAGTATGCTGAACGGAACTTGAATTCTTGAGTTGCGTGTGTCGTGTGTGTTTTTAGTGACGGTTTTAATTTAAAAGTTCGAATATACTGAGCATGCATTTACGAGATTCGTAACGGTAATTAATAGCGCCGTTAGAGTAGACGCAGAGAAACCAGTGTTATAAGACGTTTACTCGCAGGTATTTATAACTTAGATTACTTCTAAGTATAGCACATATTCAACACCCGTGCATTTAATGAGTACATATTGTAGCTAAAATTTATCGGAGCACTTTAACGTAAATGTAAACATTGTACAAGCCTATGCAAATAAAAGCACGTGGCAATGTTGATGTTTACATACAGCGGAAAGATATAAACTGGCAGAAAATAGAAATTAATCAGGGCTTTTTTGAGTACTCACTTTATTCCGAATCACCTATAGGAGGCCTATTGTTTGATGTGGCAACAGCGCGCCAGTAAGCCATAGAATGGGCTTCTGGGCGAACGACTGAGTTCAAGTAGGCCTGTACCGAATCTATCCCTGTCTGAACATCTGATTTCATTGATCTACCAAAATATTTGATCGTTCATTTGGAAGTTTCGAATGAGTAAATTCAATAGAACGAATGAGTCACATTAAGTAACACGGAAATAAATGTAACCCAGAACAACTCTAGAGTACCCTAAGAATATTAAGTTAGTATGAATCAAAGTGCATGGTAAACTATATAAGAATTACTGTTTAGTAACATTTAGCCATGTTTCGTCTGCAGACATTCCTACAGCGGTTTAGAAACTCTAATGCTGGTGTACTTAGTCACGTTTGTCTTGAGTGCCATGAGGCGTAGTTAAAAGACAGCTGTAATAATATGAATGATATTTCAGGTCAATGCTAGAATCTGGTGGCAGGTACTGCCAGCAGAATGGTTTTGTGAACATTAAATTACATAAATGTGAAGGGTAAATTATTTACAACTGATAAGAGTTTCTATTGTTATGCAAGTGGGCAACATTGAGATAGGAATACTATTTCTGTGACTAATATATTGAGTAAATTTTTTTATCTCTTTGCATTCAGTATATCTAAATAACACCTGTCCCAATTGGTGTCTGAATTTGCACAAATTGCCACCGATTCTAAAAAAAATGCTGCAGCTCTATCATGGTCTTACAGTTGTTCATCGTTCAATATTATAAGTTATAGCTAGAGATGATGGTTTATCGCGGGAAAAGTTGACCGTTTGATGGATTTCAATACACGTCCAGCTTACCAGAAGATTACTGGCTTTAGCTTGTACTTGGAGCTGTTGCCCTATTTGACTGAGCCAATAAGAATCCCGATATTGTAATATTTGATGCCTGGTATTGGTCTATAGACAGCTACTTTGTGTCAGTGTTTTCAAGGCTATGTTAGCACAAAACATTTTCGCGATATACCATCATCTCTAGTTATAGCATGTTAGAGGTTTAACAATTGTAAAGCCTTTACCATATTTTATTTCTCTTTAGAAAAGGCAATAATGCCGCTCGTGAAGGACTTTCTGTAGTCCCATTCTCAAGTTCACATGTGACATTATAACTTTAAAACAATATTATATGCTACATATGAGAGTTAAGTGTTAGTAGGTTCGCATTCATTATTGTAACCAAAGAAACAGACCAACTTGAAACTTTAATATCCTACATAGTCGTAGATGTTTTCAGATGTAATTACAATAGGTGAAATACGCATTTAAGTTTCATAATGATTGTTTCCTGTAAAACTATTTTTCAAAATATGAACGTCAAACAGGAATCGTTCGCAGTAGTTTATTAAGAGCTCTGCCTGGTCAGTGCTGTCTAGCGTCTATCGAGGCATGGGTACAAGGGAGTGATAAGCGCAATCCTGACGAGGATTTCAAGTACGCAATCGCCTGTCATTCCGAGCTGCTCATTCTGTGTCGTGTCCTTACGTAGTTTTCCTACAACACTTTCGGCGCGCAACCCATCAGTTTACTTCTCCGTCGCTTTCAGGGACGTTCACGCGAAATTAGGCTATATTCAAAATTTCTTGCAGACTGTGATATTAAATTACTTTCGATAGTTTTACTATACTACGTGGATTATCCGGACAGTACTGGAATTACATTTGGTCGTACCGAAACTTAAATGTAAGAAAACTATCCATAATCATATTATGGAAACAAACCAGAAATGTTACGAATTTATAAGAGGTCAATGTAAGCTGCAAACGTTTTTATACATATTGCTGCGTCTGTAATAACACACAACCAATAACAAAGGGGAAAACATTCTGCAATCCCTATGCGAAGTAGGAAAAATGGAAATTGGTACTGCAATCGTAGTACTTGACGACCATTTAGGTAAAGCTACAACACACAACCACAGTACAGTGAAATGTGCAGTTTACTGAACCTGTGTAATTTGAATGTCTTTAATAAGTCCTTACAAAATAGGCAGAGTAGTATTTTTAGACTACATCACAGAAATACAGAGAAGGATACTTTAATAAGACATTATACACTAAACTGCGAATTACATCTAGTAAAGCAGTATCATGACATGTATCTGTAATATTTGACCATTTTGACAAAATAGTAATTACTGGGTTAACTAAATAAATACTTTAAAGATATTTTAGTTTTTATGATTGTATAGTTCTATAAACTGAGTCACATTTCTGACAATAAATGTTCTGATATGGAAAGAAGCAAAGATTATTTCGTCAATGATATAGCCAAGATTCTGTTTCTTAGGATGTTCTCTAATGCCTCTCCAATAAATATAAATTTTAAATCGTAATGTATAAGCGCAGACATTCAAATACAGAAATACAAATTGGTAGAACATAAATGCGTAATATGATGGCAGATAATACATAACAATGTTAAAAAGTTTAAGATGTTAAAATGTTTATTACACACATTTTCTTTTTAATTTCGCTACATTTCGAGGCATTCTCAGAAGCCGAGAACAACTCACGTTCCCTTTCAGTAACACTGTTCTTTAACCTGTAAACACACAAATTAGTTTTAGATAGATTAAGGAAATAATTTGCTAGTTCAGTGACCAACATGTTAGCATCCACTATCCTGTATATACTCTTCGTTATTGCGTTCCACAAAGTGTCTTGCAGTTCAGCAACTACTGTTAAATAAATTCAACGAAATGAGCTGCACACCAACATTTTCAACTCCGTGAGTTGTGTGCGTTTTCTCCCAAGGTTTTGTATTTCGGGAGCAGCAAATTACGCCTACTTCACGCCTGTTCTTGGCGCCTACGAGTTGGTGCACCTGCAGAACATGCCGAACATACCTAAAACAGGACTAAGAATTATTTTTGGCTCCATGAGTGCGCTAATTTATTCTGAACAGCACCGTATTTATCACGTTTTGAGTACTGTGAGTGTTCGAATGCCGCTGTTCACTTTAACGGAGATTCAGCTAATTCAATAATTTTTGAGCTGATTTCGGTTTGCTCACAAATATCTTACTTCCTGTAAGTTCTTGAAAATGTCACAAATATGGCACGACATTATTTGCTGTAGACTCTTGCAGCAGGAGTACAGCAACTATCCAAAACTTTTTCAATATCCTCCATCCATTCCTTTTTAGCCAGTATGTTTAAGGCAATTCCCAACTTAAAACAACTTTAACAATTTTTATAATAGAGACTGATAGTTACCGTATGTTTACAGCCAGTGAGAAATATGGATGTCACGTATCTTTCAGGATAACAAGCTACTAAGACGATTGTTAACTGCTCTACTGTATACAGTAGGCCAGATGTTCTATCAGGCAGAAGATACAAACTGATTGAATGTTCATGGTTAGGTTAGATTAGTTTAAGTTAGGTTATGTTAGGTTTAGCCACTTCGGACAGTTAAACATTCAGTCAGTTGATACAGACCGCTTCACTGTGGATGTCAGACACATTACGTGTTATTATTCTGTATATCTAAAAACTTCCAATAAAATTTTTTAAAAATTACTGTTGGTTGGTTATGATTTTTAATGTATATTAATCACGCCCTCTTTCGTTATAATTGGTAGTTCGAGAACGAAAGTCTTTCTTATCCAATATTGGTCAAAGGAACACACCAGTAAATAGTTGGACAGTTGAACATTCGGACAGCTTATACCAAACTCTTGCAGCAGGCCTTCCATTGTTCCTCGACAATAGAAGTAAACGTTTATCTGCCTGTTCTCTCAGTATAAGCCTCTCCATGATAAGAACAAACTACGAATATTTCCATGGTAACACCATAATCTCAAGTTATTTACCACGACCTTGTGTAAAACGTTCTTAAACTGTTAAGGTGGCCGCCTTCACAGGCAGCAAAGTGACGTGCAGAACTACGGCCGATAGAAGACTACTAAAAGATTGTTCAACTTGCGTGAATTTTATCTACTTAGGAATACCAATAAAATAACTTACATGTGTGTAAGCCCATTTTTGTTCTCCAGTAATCTTTTTAAGTTTATTTTATAGCGACCTTACACAGCGAAAATTGCAATTAGGTGTTTACGTCGTGGTTTTCAAGTACGAACATCTTGTCGCAGAAGATAGGTATAGGCATGTACAATATACCTTTACCTGTAATATGAAGTCATAAACTAATACGGTCAACAATCGAATGTCTCATTGGAGCGCTCTATCGGCGAGAAGACTGCTAACTAGTTCAGTGACTTGTACCTAGAGGTTAGGCTGAGGCGATCCGCGCATGTTGCGTCACCCTTAGCGTCCCGCGTTGCTATACTCTGTCCACTCTAAGGTTACAGCAGAAATAATAACTGCTAACGAAATAAATCAAAAGCATTTAAATTATATCTTGATTCCTCACATTCTGTGTGTGCCATAAAACAGTCACGTATTTTTTCAATATTTCAAATGAAATTTGTGCTGTGCAAAAATTTTAATTGTCATTCACTTGAATGAATTAGCTGCAACCTTAGAATGGATGGAGTATACATACATTCACCCAGACGGCCATCTTGAGTGGAACATTTCCAACCACGTGGTAGTTGAGCATGAAATGTTACATGGATTACATTTAACGAACCCCTCCCCCCATTCTTGAGAGCTGTTAGTTTTATAGTCTCAGAAACCCTATTTCGCGCCAGTGTGTGTGGCTTTAGGAAGAAAGGAGATTTCCCTTGCTGACCACTGGATGTACGGACCCTTCTTTAGCCGATAGACGATAGATTATAACAATTTGTAAAAGTATTTTGTCTGGTATTGTGCATCTCAGAAGAAGTAAGAAGGTTAGGTTCTCACAGTTCTCTTCCCGGAAACGTGGCAGATAACAAGACTACAATAAACAACAGGCGAGTAAAGCTGTGCATAAAGTAATCTTGCCGTGAAAGAGTAATATAAAAATCTGACGTTCTTTGTGAGACAAGAGCGGATATATTAGATAGAGAGAGACGTTGTCTTTTACACGACTTCACTTCGTATCTGTCAACTTGTTTGCGTGTTCGGAAGTGGTTGGTTGATATTCCGGCCGCTGCCGTCATGTAACTGCTATTGATTACTTGCTACGTGTTTACTCCTCACGTTCCCGTTTATGAACAAAATGACTGTGTTTTTGTACAACGATAGCTACTAAAAATAAAAACTAAATATTTTTTATGTAAAATGTGAAAACACTATGGGAACTGCAGTATTTTCTAGTACTCGTGTAGTGTGAAGTGACGAGCGAACCTAGTCACTGGTAATATTTGTAACTTGGCCACACAATGAAGGAAGTGGTGGTCAGACGCCACGCGTGGCGCGCAGCAGGCCGAGGGCTGGCCACCCCTGGCGTGCGACAGCTCCGGCTGATGGATGGCGCCCCTTCACGCGACCGACTCACGCACACACGCACACACTCCCCCATACAAGGCTAGCACTTCTTGTTAGGAAATGGAAGGTTTTTCTCTGAGACGGGGAAACCCGACTGCAGGAGCACACGCAGCTCCGCTTATCACAAGTATCGCTGTCACAGCGACTTATTTACCTCCATACAACCTCCTCGCCATCTGTACTTGCCCGCCATACCACTCCAGGACTAAACAGTATAGAGGCACACACTTAGTTAAAGATGCCATTCCTTATTCTACGGACTAAATATGGTAAATTTACACTAAAAAAGTTCAAAACACTTCACATTTGCTGATAAAAGCAACCCCTTTAATGAAACAATACAGCTTGATATAACTATCGCAGATTAACACAGCCAAACTCCGCCAAAGCCACCTAGAATTTCTAGCTGTTTTCTGGAATAAACATTGAAATTTAAATTTCCAAAAATTGTTCTTCACATTACGAGAAATATAAAAGTTAAAACTAAAGAGCAGAAAATGTTCCATGTATCTGTGAAAAAATTTACCCAAATCCTCAAATATTTTATATAACTTCTTGTGGTATTTGACTTGGAAATAATTAGATACATAAAATACCTACCCTAAAAATATTAATCAATATGAAACGCGGAGATAAAAATTAAAAGCATTCGAATTCTTACGGTATGTAAAAAAATTCACCAAAATTCATTACATATTTCTATATGATCTTCTAGAATCGGTACAGTAATATTTAAACAATAACTAATTAATATATAATACAATTGACGATACATAATTCCAAGCTAGGGTGAAACACAGAGTAGTAGCTGCTCTCCTTGTATGTGGCGAATAAAACAAGAGGACATGTGTGGCACATTATGCCAGCCCAGTTAGGGTGAAACACAGAGTAGTCGCCGCACTCCTTATGACAATGTTGTAGTTGTATGAGAGGAATAAACAAGAGTATGTCAGTCCAGCTAGGGTGAAGCGTGGTGTAGTGTCAACGGGCGATAGACTGACGGGCAGATAGATAAGGCGAGGCGGATCTGACAGCTGGGTAGGTCCCAGTCAGTCATGGAGGCTGTGTTATCATGTCTACACAGGAAACTGTGGCAGCTACCGATGTGCGGCCAAGCGGCTCTGCCTATATATACTCTGCCACTACGTCTCGAGGTGCCTGCATTCTTCGCTTTATCTATATTTACTGCACTCTCAAAGTTGCTTTTCCATATACTACAAACTATTGTTGTAGCAATTACAATAACGGCTTAGGTACACCGTATACAAATACAGCAATACTGATGAGGTTTTACAAGCACTGTTTTGTATATTAGTACCAATTTCTGTAAAAATTAAAGACTTATTTGTTGTGATTATTTTCAGTAACGTAGCAAAAATAAATAAATGTACACATAAATTAGGTAAATGTGAAGGTCACACGAGCACTTAATAATTTTTTTTTGCAGCAAACGCTATGTTCATTTCGTTTGTAAAACATAAAACATATTCGTAATAAACGTCAATACTGTTAATGTTAATGTTATAGAACTCGATTGAAATATGTTTCGACAATGCGTTTCCATCTCTCACTTGAAAAAAAAAAAAATCTACAATATAAATTTTTAACGTTTTTTTTTATTTTTATATTTGTAGCAGATATTATTTTTCTCATTTTAGAAATTAATTGTGATTAAATCTTCCTCTTAGGGAATGTTTGTATCTCTCATAGTTTTTGCGTAATCAGACGTCAACGTCAAAATTTGCACTTTACGGTTTTATGTATTCCACTAAAACCAACTGACATACCAAACCGAAAAAATTCACTGTGTATAACAATGTTGCAGGATGTGATTTGACTCATATTAGAAAAAAAAATAATAATACGTATTTTCAAATGATTAAAAAATTGTTGAAATTTTTTAATTTTCATTTCAAAATTCAGCATTTTTTATTAAATACAAAAATATTTTATTTTGTTGTGTTTATGTAAATTATAGCCTACACGATTGTTATACACTGTTAATTAATTTTCGGTTTGGTATGTCAGTTGGTTTCAGTGGCGTACATAAAACCGTTAAGTGCAAATTTTGACGTTTACAACTCATTACGCAAAAACTATGAGTGATACACAAATTTCCTAAGAGGAAGATCTAATCACAATTTATGTGTAAAATAAGAAAAAAATATCTGGTACAAATACAAAAATAAAAAAAGACGTTGAAAACTTAGGTGAATCGCGCCCTCAACATATTCAAGCCCTGCGCCGACGTAAGTTCAAGATCCACAGATCAACACGCACTTTAGAGCCAATGAAACACCACGACATTCTTATTTTTTTCACTGCATCATATTTCCCGCATAACATAGGCCAACGTGGTAATTATTTATATCAGTTGTATTGTACAACACTTTAGAACTATGTAATTGGCGAGTATAGGCCTATGTGTTACGTTAGACTTTACGGAAATGCAGGATGATAATGATAAATAATTGTCTGTGTCACTGTACCGATAAAAATCTGGTCTTCTTGAAATCAGCTCATGTGTTGCGTTTCTTAGTTTGTGCGACATGGGAAGTAATGATGAGCCGGCGTCTCTGATATGTTAGCGGGAAGATAGTGCATTTCCCACCAAGAAGGAGAGAGGAACGAGGTTTATCCACCTATGCAGTTTAGATACACTTACTTATTGACGTCATTGACTGCGAGAAGAACCATCCAGACAGGACAAACTGATGTGTTCAGCTGAATACACGTCGTTGCTAGCATATGTTCCTAGCCGCAGAAAACACACGGTTACATAACATGACTAACGAGAAAAATTGTGTCTGCTGTAGTTCTTCAGACAATTGGTATGCCTGGAAACAAGAACAGGGGAGCCAACTATTATAGTTTGTGTTATATTCTTGTGTTGTCTGCAACTATTTACGTCGCTGCATTCATTTGTGCTGTCTTCGTCGTATTTGTCCATCATTTTCGCCATTTTCATGCATCTCCTTCGGTCCTCATCTTTTGATTTTACGTTTTGTTGCATGGTTTCCATTATTTACCGAATATATTCCTATTACAGGTGTCGATAACGCCTGTATGTTTGTCAACAAATTAGGAAATTAAAACTTAGCACTTTGCACACTTAAGTAATGAATTCCATTTATAACGGAATTTGACAACGCCTAAAAAAACTTGTAACAATTACTCGACTGCCAATAAAAAGTAGTAATAATACAACCAATGGATAAGTGTGTACAGAAGACATGTTTCAACCGGCAAAAATTCGTAATATCTTCAAGTACCGAGACATCAGAGTGTAGGCTATACTACATACTGAGAACAATGCGTGGCAAATACAGCCACAATCTGAATAAGATTCTCAAATACTCCATTATTTCAGAAATGATAACTAACATTTAGTAATTACCATACGGTATGACGACAGATATTAAAAGCTTAAAGCAAGATGGTATATCAACTGTGGAGGTTCGTATATTTATAACAAGCGTAAATTGCCTTCTCTAAGAAACTAAAGGCAGGAGAAGGGCATTTAGAAATGTTACTTGTTCCTGCTGCTCTTCCATATCCTCAGCTCAACCGCATTATCACTATCACACTGTCATACCTCAGCCTAACACAGACGAATAGCGAGATACTGACACGAAGTAAACTTGCTGTTGTTCAGAAACTAACTTTGGGTATCACAAGCTAATTCTAGGTTTAGTTAGCCACTGTGGAAATCATCAGTCGGGGGAATTTTCGTAACGTAATATCCAACTCATTTTTGACAAAAGCAATCCTTGTTTTTTTTTTACGGCACGAATAAATTTAAGTTTTGTAGTTGGTGCAAACGTTTTGAAAAGTTCATTAAATACATCTCATGGTTATTGTACGAAGAGAGCGGAGCAAGGTTAATACTACGGCAGGATGTAACGAAATGTGTTTTCTTGTGGGAAAGGTTGGCACAGGGAAAAATTCTCGCTAGTGGCGTTGCAATCGCTAACTTAACTAATTAAATATGAAACCGTTGTAAAATTGGTTTTATCTAGAGGTGGTAAAGAGAGAAGTAATTAACTTCAATTTTAAAGTGAAAATCAAAAAAAAATTTTCATTCAAATATAAACATCATGTAGTTTAAACTTCAGGAACAGCTCTGCAGGTATCACAGTAGCGCCAACCTTGAGGCGCTACAATTCCCGCAACGTTTAGCAGGAGATAGCGTGGCGCAGGGCAGCCACGCCGCCGCGCCGGAAGATAAGATATCACAGGAAACAAAGTGCAACACTGCCGGATTCCACGCTTTCCACTGACTACTGCACTTGATACAAGAAGTATGTTGCTCTCACAACATGTCGGCATCTGCACTTCAAGATGAGACAACACTGCAACATACTGCGTGAGCTATGGTGATTGGTTGATGATGGAGAACAGGGGTGAAGAGTTCGTGCGAAAATTGTTAAACAATTTTTGTATTCATAAGAGGTACGATTTGTTTCATGACTATTTTTACAATAATGAACATTTCCTAGCATTCAGAGTTTCCGTATAATGGCATGTTTTAAAGTGCAACTATACGCGTAAAACGGTTTCATACAAGAAACCTGGCCTACAGAAATGAAATATTTCACCTGAAGAACAGAGCCACGGGCTACGTCAGTACAAGTATACACACAGCATGTAACTTTTAGTAGTTTTTTTATTGCAAAAATTGTAATTTTTATGTAAAATTCAGCAATTTTTCAAAAATACTAACAATATACACACTCTGAAACTGACATTACATAATTGAATAGGCTCTTGAAACTGTGTGTACTGTTGAATGGGAAAGGAAGAGGTGATAATTTATTAGCCTCTTTCCGAAGTAAAAAGAAGGCTTTTAATGTACAGTACTGTATTACTTGCTGCAACACAAGCCGCGGTGGAGTAGTGGTTAGAGCGCTCGTCTATGACATGAGATCACTCTCAACGCCTGCATGTATGAAACAGAAGGTTTAAGTTAGTTACACAATTGAAAACTTTAACATTTGACTTTAACATTCGACTTCACGAAAGCTTTCAAAACATGGCTTCTTACGAGGTCGGCAAAGATAACGCTAAGCAGCCTTGAGTTTACGTTTTCGGAAACTGAAAACCTAAAGTCAAATTCGAAATGGTCGTTTGCAGAAAACCATTAGATATAATTGTTAATAGTTAAAAGTGTTTAATTCTAGGTATCGTTTTATTCTGCAGTATTGGGATTTCATGAAAAATTTAATAAATATGTCATAAATGTATTCCAAAAATCACTGCAAATACGTTTTTGAAATATTAGTTAGTAAACTGTAAGTGACGTCAAGAGATGACGTAACTTTCCATTGAAAACAAATATTAAAATACCATACATTTTTAGGGCTTATTTTAAGAATACTTATGAAATATGCGTTTTGTAGTAAATACAGTAGGTCTAAATGATACTTGGTTTTACAATCTTTCAGATTCGAAAAACAATTTCTTTACTTTAACTTTACGTTTGTACTGTAAATTAATGAAACACTTGGAAACGTAAAGTCAAATGCTAAAGATTTTGATTGCGTGTAGGCCGGTTTACTTGAAATAATCTCGTTTTTCCCGGTCTTGCATTCCGTCTCTTCTCCATACTCACGTCCTTTAATTCACACCTGCGCCAAGGGCCACGGTGGCAGAATGATCAGACCATTCACCTCCCACCCAAGCGATCCGGGTTCGATTCCTGGCGCGGTCGGTCCTCAGATTTTCGCATGTAGGAATTGTGTTGTACGATGCCGTCGGTCGGCGGGTATTCTCGGGGATCTCCTGCCCCCTCATTCCAGCGCTGCTCCATACTCACCTTAGCGCTATAAACCATGTTGTTAAGCGCTGACCAAAGCTCTCATTCTCTCTATAGCGCTCAAGACATCAACATTTCTCCACTCTCTTCCCTAACTGATCCAACCAACGTTTGCATCATTCCAATCTTTAAGAGTTTGTTTGAATTGTGAAACTTAAGAACCAAGGTTAATAACTTTAGCTCAGGGATATTTACGCTGTGGTTCATTAACTGATTTTAAAGAAAAACATGTAATACTAAAGTTGTTTTACATAGTTATGTATAGGGACGGGAAGTTTTTGTGAAAAAATTTTTGCCCTACTTTATTTCAGTGTCTTACGTGCACACATGCAACTCAACTTCATGATTATTGGCAGAGTGTTTTTGTGCAGAGTCGTTATTCATTAGACTGTGCCAGTCAGTACACTGATAACAGCCACACATCACGTCTGTTATTTGCGGGTTTAACCTCCACACGCTGGCTGTTACGGCATCCAATCACTGACCACATAGCAGAGATGCAGGTGCGCACGTAAGGCACTGAAACAAAGTGCTGCAACAATATTTTCGCGAAATTTCCTACCTCTAGTTATGCAGAGTACATAGGTTCTGATCGTCACGTAATGTAATTTATGGCACTGATAATGACACTATACAAAACACTTAAATATGAAATATATTCCTAACGCTGAAATCTACGGGGGAGAAAACATTTTAGAAGTAGGCTGATAAATAACTTCAAAACGCACGAACATTAGAAACGCAACTCTATTATTGAGTCCTTCAACGTAACTAAAAGCAGATTTTTGTGCAGTCATACGTGGAGTTGTACAACTTAGTGATGTGTAGCGTAGAGACATTATAGGCTGAGACGACGATACAATGCAAGGGTGCGAGCTACATGGTGTGTGTTGTGTATAGTAGTGACGTCACGTGGAGTGAGGTTGCCACTGACAGGACCAGCACGAGGAGAGGGGGAGGGATGTGACAGCAGGATAGAATGTATCACACTGATAACAGACTGCTGGCAAGGTCGTTCACCTCTAGCACCAGGTATTGGTCGTGCCGCCTCGACCATAGGTAAACATTGAACCACACAGTAATCTCGTTGGTAGGTAATACGTCATTAGTGTCGGAACATTGGCTAGGACAGACAGGACACGTCCTTACTACAAACACTAGGAGTTAACTGAGTCCATTGTTTTACACCGGCACTGCTTCGCCCGACTTAACTTTAAAACGAGGTCTCCACGCGTGTGGAATTTCCCATTTGTAAACCATAACAACATTGTCACTGAAATTACTGAAAATATACTATTTTATCGCTTTAGCGTTATTCAAATGTCTTCGAGATTAGCCGCCAATTTTTACACACGCATTACCTGATGGCTCAGAAAAAATGCATAATAATAACTCCAAATATAGTACATGACTCATTGCGTCATCAATATTGGTCAGAAGTTTATAGCAAGGTAATTAGACTAAAGCGTGGTTGGTAAAACTTTCTGGTCTTTAGTTATGGTCCGACATACTTTTACGTGCGATGCATTGCTTTCGTCTTACTGCCATTTAAATTGTTTGTTCCCTTTGACAACCCCAGTACAATGAAAAGTTCACTACTTTCAAGCAGAAAGAAGTAAGATTTTAACGCTTTGACAACCCCAGTACAATGAAAAGTTCACTACTTTCAAGCAGAAAGAAGTAAGATTTTAACGCAATATAAAACATTTTGTGTTTTTTTAAATCTTGTTCTCCATAGTTTCTGGCATACGATGTGCGGTTTCCGTTTTATTGTACTATGAAATTTTCGGAAGAAATTTTGAAAAACAAATGCTGATTTTATGCGAATTAGTACGACATTAGAATATACTACAGGATAAACTAGGCACAGTACCTATTGATCCGAAAAATTTGGTGTAAAGTGTGCTGTTTTCGATTTATTTCATTATTTAATGTTTTTCCGGGGAAGAATCCCGGAAAAAAAGAAGAAGTTACTAGCGGATTTTCGTAAATTTTCGATGTGTTATGGTAGATTTAGTGCTGTTTAATTTTTGTCTCTACAAATGTTGTCGTGAGATGCACCGCTTTCGAATCATTAATTTTTTTCTCATTTTCCAGGACAAATTCCAGTTAAAAAGTAAAAACCGGAAGGTGGATTTCGGTGGATTTTGGATATATAATTCTACGAATTTTTCTGCAAGTTTTTATGTAAAAAAAAAAAAACCTTTTCTTGCAATTTATACATGTTTTTTTTTTTCCTTCTTATTTTTCCTTGACTAAAGCACTATGTCTCGCCAGAGTGTCGTGGAAGGTAGTTACATCACTTCACTGGAAGCTTCAGGGAACGGCCTCTCATCGAGGTGACAAGCGTCGCGAAGAATTACACAGGGAAGTTTGTGCAACATACAAACACGGCCACGTGTCTGAGTTGACAGTTGTGTGGGATACAGGCGGAGTGGAGTGTCTGTGCAGACGAGCGATTGTGCAACATACAAACACGGCCACGTGTCTGAGTTGACAGTTGTGTGGGATACAGGCGGAGTGCAGTCTGTGCAGACGAGCGATTGTGCAACATACAAACACGGCCACGTGTCTGAGTTGACAGTTGTGTGGGATACAGGCGGAGTGCAGTCTGTGCAGACGAGCGATTGT
>PNEQ01027240.1:0-33296 GCA_003012365.1 Medauroidea extradentata
GGTGCAAGAAATAGCTGCACATGTGAGTATAGCAGTTTAAGACACCGTTAGTGGTACCCCGTAGTTTAGGTCGTTTTCCTTTGTGGAGCAAACTGAGGCAGATCACAACCGATAATAAACTGGGACGAACACTCATGACTTAGTGAATTCCGCCACTGGTGTTACCTATTCACGTTCACACTGTAAGACATAAAATCACAGGAAAGAATTTTTGTACGTTATTGTGCCATGTACGTCTGGTGAACTATTATTAAAAGAAACGGAAAGTTATTAAAAAAATTTGCTTCTTTTTTTTTCTTCTATGTAAACTCCTTAGGTAAACTCCTCAGGCTATCCGGGCATATAAATAACAAACAAGGAAAAGTCTAATTTGATAAGTCGTCGGCAGCAAGGATCAACATAACCTACAACGTCATACGTATAATACAGACCCATCACATTCTGCCGCGGCAAACAGGGACTCGATACCAAACATCTTCACTATATACATACGTAGACGGAGCTGCATCACAACCTGAACGCAATCCCCGGCTCCGGCCATCCTGATTTCGGTTTTCCATGGTTTACTAAAATCGATCCAGGCGAATGCTGAGATAGTTCCTTGACAAACGTCATGGCTAACTCCTCTCCCAGCTGCTGTCATACTAAGTTGTGTGTGTCCATCTCTAATGACCTCGCTGTCGATGGGACAATAAAGCCCATTTATCTTACCATCATTATCATCATCACTATTATTTAAAAATACACATATTTATGGAATGTCTTCAGTTTCATTCAGACAGTTTTTAGTTATCAAATGACACATGATTTGTAGTGGGAAAATAAACTTACCAAGAATTCCCATGAGTACTGCAGGTTCCCGGGATGGTATCTGTGGAAGGAATGGCAGCACTTCATCCAGGACAAGCCACTTGTCAAGATGCTCCAGCAACTTGCCTATACACACTAGGCAGTTAACACGCACCTGCCACATCAACACACACTGTAAAGTTTCCTGCTTCTCATACTGACATTCACATCTTTCTACCAACAACGATGTACAGTAGAAACATAATTTTACAACTACTGAGGGTTCCTGAGAATACCACCATCACTGTTTTTCCAAAATAAAAAAAAATAACAGTTTTTCACCCCAAAATTATTTTAAAAATTAATACACCTAGTGTTTTTTTGTTGCTTCAAGTTAGTATTCATTTTACTCCAGTGGCATTTAAAAACACAATCTCTAATGAATTTTTTATTTAATTTAATAGGCACCCAATAAGTAAGTGTACAGGCACCCTCTACATGCCTCCAACAACATTAAATACAGTGAGCGTGCAAGTTTTCCAGAGCCAAAAATGTTTATATTTGAACACCCCAAACATAAAAAGGCACAATAAATTTTAAAAAACCCACCTCTATACAAAAATGCATATCTTTTAACAAAGAAATTGTTGTCAGACTGTGTGCAGTTACCACTAAATTGTAATTTGTGGCTGGAAAGCACAACTTGTTGAGTTAGCACAATTATGGTTAAAATTACTAGAAGTATATTGCTGGGGATCGGAATGACTTACACGAAACTGGTTTGAGACCAGTGCAAGTGTTCACTTTGTGCACAGCAATGTATCATGGTTTGGCCAACAAAGATTGAAGGCATCCACGATGGCATAGGTATAATGGAGCAGTTGAAACACTAAAGCATAGTCTACACTGACAAATTTCTGAGCATTTCTTTGGGAAGAATATTATTTAAGCCACTATCTCATTAATATGCAACATCTCACTTTTTGTGGTCATTTTTATAACGATGAACTGCTCTTCGCACCCAAACATTGTGAGCGCTGCTTTCATTTCAGTCACATCCCACTAGAAAACCAAAGAATATAACAAAAAATATATATATTGCACTTGTTTTATTTTGCAGACATTTTTATAATAAAATAATCCTTCTCATAACATTAAACTTAATACTGTGTACAACAAAATTTAGCAAAATCTACACTCATTTTCATGCACTCCCTGCAAGAAAACCAGCAGATAATAAAAAATACAAAAATATCAATTCAATATGCTAAGTTTTAGGGATAAAATAATATCACAGAAGTTTGAATTAGTCTGGTAAAAAAAAAAAAAACTACTATACTGGCTGGATCTATGTTCAGTGCAGTGCAGCACAGCAAGGTATCGTTCAGTGCAGTGCAGCACAGCAAAGTATCGCACAGTGCAGGACAAACGCAGCATGTGGTTAGGAAAAGTGAGCTCTGCGTGAGTCACCCATCATTAGAGTCCCGTAAAAATAGTATTTGGAAATTTATTTTATAGCATTTTGAAAATATACATGCCTCACCCTGAATTTTTATATGCAGAATCATGTCCTCCTGCGAAAAAATAACAACTTTGTATTACAATGTAATGTGTACTATGTATCTCAGACTATCCAAGTTGGTAATATTTGGAAATAGTTTTATAAACTGATTTTGGGCATGTTCCTCATCTCAACATTTTCTTCACTCATAAAAATTTATCGCTTGTGATATGTTTTACCAGCTCTGAAATAAGACACTTTTATTTGTGGTATATTGGAAAAATACTGTCCAAAAAATATTTTTTTTTTATGCTACCTATGGCGAAGGCACGCAAACCACTTCCACAATCGACGTGCAAAGTGGTTATTGGCAGCTACCAGTCCGGCCAGAAGTCCGCCATCTCACCGCCTTCACGACACCAGACGGGGAACTATTTCAAATCAGAGCCATGCCTTTCTGACTCAAGGAATGCCCCAGCCACATATCAATGCATGATGAACTGCACAGATGTGGCAGGATACCTGGGACACTTCTGTGTGGCTTACCTAGACAATGTAATCATCATCTTCCAGGACTGGCAGCAACACCAACAGCACCAGCACCTAGTCCTCGAACGACTACAGCTACATGGACTCACAGCCTGATTGGATAAATGCCATTTTGGCAAGAGCACCATTGAATACCTGGGACGTGTAGTCACCCCTGAAGGCAACCAGCCACAGATCAGCAAAGTCAACCAGATATTGGAAGCCGAGCCATCTCGAAACATCAAGCAAATTCGCCAATTCTTGGGCTTATGCAACTGGTTCAGAGACTACACGCCGAGGATAGCCTACTTCACTGGACCTCTTACAAGACTACTCGCAGGCAAGCAGAAATGATAGAAATGGGGAGAGGTAGAAGATGCTGCTTTCCAAACCCTGAAGGACCAGCATCGCCAGCTACTCACGCTCCATAGGCCTAAACACCAATCTCCTCTCATCTCGCAGACAGATGCCAGCAGAATCGGCTTCGGCGCCATCCTGTATAAAGAAACTACTGACAAAACGAAAAGCATCATTAACTATGCCAGCACACAACTCAACCGGACGGAGAGTAACTATGATGCCCATGAACAAGCCGTAGTGTAGGCAATACTCAAGTATCGCTATCTATTGGAAGATCACTCTTTTATTCTGCGCACAGACAACCAAGCACTCAAGTGGCTTTATGCCACCAGCAGACGGAAGACCCAACTGGTCCGGTGGATACTCCTTCAAGAATTGACCTTTGCAGTTCAGCACTGCCACGGGAAGGAGGACCTTCTCCCCGATGCTCTCTCAAGGTTGCCCAATACCACAGCCAAAACAGAAAAACTTAATCAGTGGGATGACATTCTGTCTCCAGAACACGCAGCAACCCCACCCCAGAAGAAAGCAAATCTACTAGAACAAATCACCTTCACCAACGATCTTTAAAACTTCCTTCTGGAAAAGCAGAATGACCCAGAAATCCAGCAGCTTTTAACCAACCAGACTTGCATCTACAAAGAAGAGCAAGGATGTATCTGTATTCGACCAAGTCCTGCAATTGAATGGAAGCTTTGGGTACCCCACCCGCTGTGTCCTTTGCTCTGCCTCTATTATCACAACCACCCTCTCACTGGGCACTCCAGAGCTGCGGAAGCCAAGAAACAAATACAACACAGATACGCAGTGGCAGCTTCCAGGACATATCTGCATATGTGGCTCAATGTTAAAGAGTGCAACATTGAAACCAAGCAGCACTCACAAGCAAGTCGATCCACTGCATCATGGGAACAGATTGCATTGGACTTAATGGGTCCTTACCCCCAAAGCTCTGCCAGAAAGAGGGTCATCCTGGTGGTGACTGACCTCTTTTCAATCTGGGTGGAAGCTTTCGCCCTACCAAGCACAGAAGCCCACACCGTCATTGCCCGACAGGAGAACGAAGTCTTCACCAAATACCATATGGGGATGCCCCACAGCATCTTCACGCACAATGGACTCCAGTTCGCAAGTCGTCAGTTGGACTCGACATGCACACGATGGGAGAAATGTCTGCTGGACCACTCCTACCTACCATCCCCAGGCCAATCCCACAGAAAGAAAGAACCACGAACTCGAAAAAAAGGCATCAGGTTCCACATACAAGGGGACAATAGACGATGGGACAAGGCTCTACCCACCATTCTCTACAACCTGCGAACCAGGGTTAATGAATCACTTCAGATGACCACCAGTGAACTGCTCTTGGGTGTCAACCTCAAATGCCTGGGGAAATGGAAATGGGATCCAACCCAGATGCCCAAGCTAGCTGCCATACAGGCCCACACCAAAGATTGCGCTAGTGAAGCCCGGCAGCACCAGAGAAAATACATTCTGAGGAAATATCCTCCGCCAGATTCTGTCTCACGAAGTAGCACATTCACAGAAGGCCAGTAGGTCCTCCTCAAGAACCGACCTCTCTCCAGCAAGGTACATCACTATCATGGTCGTAGAAAGCTTATATTTTTCTTTGGGAGGGGGGGAGACTGAAATTTATTTAGTTGTTGGAACACCCATCCCAAAAAGAAAGTGGGGGGTTTGAGGGACATCCCCCGGGAGATTTTGGGGTTCCAAGGTGCAAAATGGGATTATTTAATTATTTCTCATTCCTAAAATATTCTAAATTATATAGTTGGTTGAAATAGTGATTTCCTTATTTAGAAAAATTGTTTAAAAGAACAGATTTACAAAAAAAAACAGTTAACATACATGCTGAAGCCATATACACACAAAATTTAAATACAGTACCAGGATAAACCTGAATTTTACAGTTACAAGCTGCAGTAGTGGTAAGAATATTCAACACATGTACACAAGCATAAAAAATGAATAAAAAACACTTTTACTCACTGTTATAGTATCTCACCTGATCACACTAGCATATTAAAAAAAAAAATATATATATATATATATATATATATATATATATATATATATATATATATATATATATATATATTTATTTATTTTTCGAAACCTGCAAAAATCAGAGTAAAAAAATTCACAGAATTTGAGCAGATAAACATTTATAAAGAAAATGTTAAGTCTGTTAATCTCTACCACATTTGGCATTAGCACAGTACAGAAACTGCCTGCAATGAAAGAATGACATAATGGAGGAAACCATACAAAACCGTAGAAATATTTTCTTGCAGATATTTAAACAGAAAACTGTATAATTTTACACTTCCAAAATTTATAAAATCTTCTGTGATTAAAAAAGAAAGAGACGAAAAAAATTTTTAATAAGTTTAAAAAATATTTTTAAGCTACACATCTACAGATTTTCAATGATAACAATAATAACACACACAAATAAAGAAAAAAATAGTTTTTTGGTGGGAGTAATCTTTTCAAATAATATAGTCCATTCTTGGTAGAGTGGTGAGCACTTAAGGTACCTCTAATTTTGTCACTATACACTTACTCAGGCATTAAAACACAAAATTAGTTACCTAATGTTGTGTATGTAATTGTAAGTGATTGAGGTTAGGGAATTGTGTATGTAAACAGATAAACGTGAGTTGTGAGGGTTGGCACGAGTAGGAGCGAGAGTGTGGTTGATGTTGTTGTAAGGTAGAGAGTGAAATGGCTAAGGATGTAGTGGAGTGTAATTGTGTGATGTAGAAATAAAGTTGTGAACACAAAACTGGCGACGAGGATTGTAAGTACCGATTACGCGTGCTACAGATCCGGTTTTCGACCATGGGGCTGGTTGGCCACACCGGGGAGTTCAACCCCGATAAAGAAGACTTCGGCTCCCACATCGATCGTCTGAAGCAGTTTTTCATTGTGAACAAAACGGAGGAAACTGTTAAAGCGCCGTTATTCATCACAGTGTCAGGCCCTAAGACCTATGGGATTTTAAAGAATTTACTGTTGCTCACACCACCGACCTCCAAGTCATTTTTGGAAATTGTTACAATATTATCGCGCTATTTTTCACCAGAACGTATGATAATCGCGGAACGATACAAGTTCCATAAACGAGATCAACTAGCAACAGAAACGGTGTCTCAATATATTATGTAGTTTAAAAGCCTAGCAGGTGTATGTGACTTTCGTGAGTTTCTCGATGAGGCTCTGAGGGATAGGTTCGTTTGCGGACTAAACAGCGAGATGATCCAACACAAACTGTTTATTGAACCTAACCTCACTTTTGATAGGACGAGTACGATCGCGGTCAGCATGGGGTTGGCGGCATCCGAGACCAAATGATTGCAATCTACAGCGGCGGAACCAACAACAGCAGAATCAGCACTGACAGTCACTTCTCGCCTGCCAGGTAATCAGCAAAATAAACACTTTCAGGCTGCAGGGACAGGATCCCAGGAAAGGGTGTGCACTAGATGTGGTAGATCACATGCATACAATTGGTGCCCGGCAGCAGCCTGGACCTGTTTCCAGTGCGGGGAAAGAGGACATGCGGAAAGAATGTGCAGGAAGAAACGTAGTGTCAATCAAGTGCAAGGTCTAGCTAAATTTAGTGGGGATGTGGCCATGGATGAATGTCTTGACTCGGTGGAAGCCTGGGAAATCAAACAGTTACATGGGTGCATTGACCCAGGAAATTGGGAAAGGGTGTATATTAAAGCTGTAAATAAGCCTCAAAAAGTAGTCCTATTAGTGGAGGGCCAGCGTATAGAAATGGACAGCAGCGCCAGTGTGTCAATTGTATCCCTCAGTACATGTAAGGAGCTGTTTCCTGCAGCCAAGTTCAAGACGTGTGGGTTGACTCTAAAGGCTGTCACTGTGGACAAGTTACCAGTGGTAGGGCAAATTGAAGTGCAAGTGGTTGGCGTTTCCGGCAAGACACATGCCCTTCCCCTCATAGTGACTGCATCACATAGAAGATTAACTCCGCTTCTCGGCAGGGACTGGCTGGATGTGATACTACCTAGTTGGAGGAGGCGACTGACCATCGAGGAGTCATCCCGTGAAGTAACCCAAGAGACCAAATCTATCACATTGGACCATCAAGACCAATGGGGACGAGAGCTGAAATTAAGGTGGCCACAATTATTTGACCGGGAGTGTCCAGGTGCAATACGTGAGTTTCGGGCCTGTATTTTGCTACAGGAAGAAGCAACACCAGTCTTCCACAAGGCGTATTCAGTGCCTTACGCCCTACTGCCTACTGTGGAAAAGCAGTTGCAAGAGCTACAGGTGTCTGGAAAGATAGTTCAAGCAAGGCATTGCGATTGGGCAAGCCCGATTGTGCCTATTGTTAAGAAGTCCGGGGGCATTCGACTGTGTGTGGACTTTAAAGCGTCTACTTTGAATAGGATGATTAAGGTTGACTCTTACCCCTTGCCCAAGTTGGAAGATGTACTGGCGGGAAAAATGGCAGGGGGGCACATCTTCACAGTGCTAGATCTCAGCAATGCCTACTTGCAGTTGGAGGTGGACCAGATTCCAGAGAGTATCTCACCATAAACACTCATCTTGGCCTTTTCCAGTGGAAACGGTTGCCATTTGGGGTGGCGAGTGCCCCAGCTATATTTCAATCTGTGACGAACAGAATTCTGCAGGGGTTAACGGATGTGGTTTGTTATATCGATGACGTCCTGATTGTAGGTAGGGACGAAAAGGACTGTAGGCAAAAAGTGGAGTGTGTACTCGAGCGGTTGAACAGATTTAATATTAAGGTCAATTTAGCAAAGTGTCAGTTTTTTAAGGAGTCTGTTGAGTATCTAGGTCATTTCATTGATGGAAACGAGGTACGCCCGACACCGCAGAAGGTCTCTGCAATCTGTCAGGCAGCAGTTCCCCGAAATGTAAGTGAACTTAAATCCTTTCTGGGTCTCGTACAGTTTTATCATAAGTTTCTCCCAATGTCCTCCAGTGAGTTAAAACCACTGCACGAGTTGTCAAAAGGCAGTAGAAATTGGGAGTGGAGTGGAAAATGTCAACAGGCTTTCATGTGGGCTAAGCAAAGGATTGTGTCAGACTGTGTGCTAACTCACTTTGACCCAACCTTGTCAATCATAGTAGCATGTGATGCGTCCCCTTATGGGGTAGGTGCAGTCCTGAGTCACTATATTAAGGGGGTCGAAAGGCCAGTAGCATTTGCTTCCAGCACACTATCCAAAGCTGAGCAAAACTACTCGCAAACTGATAAAGAGACGTTGGCCATAGTGTTTGCAGTGAAACGTTTTCATAAGTATCTTTACGGGCAGCAATTCACGCCGTGCACAGACCACCAACCCTTAAAAAGAATTTTGGGTCACGAGCAGAAAATTCCTATCCTAGCAAACCAACGGCTACGGCGCTGGGCAATAGTGTTGTCAGCATATAACTACAGAATTGTATACCGAAAGGGGTCTCTTATGGGTCATGCTGATGCCCTATTCCGGCTGCCCATGGACAGCCTAGGGAGGGATGAATGTGTCAGCTCTATAGATGAATGTGTCTTCTCCCTTCAAGAGGTTCTGGCAATGCAAATGGGGGTAGGGACAATAGCAGAGGCCACAAAGGGGGACAGATGTCTAAGAAAGGTGGTGGACATGACAAAAGATGGCTGGCCGGGTCAGGTAACAGACATTGCGCTGAAACCTTTTTTTTTTGTAGGCGTTTGGAGTTGTCCTGCCAAGAGCATTGTCTACTGTGGGGAGATCGTGTGGTTATTCCGGCAGCACTACAATTAGGGGCATTGAAACTCTTACATGATGGGCATCCAGAGATAGTTTGGATAAAAATGTTGGCGCGCTCCTCAGTTTGGTGGCTAGGAATAGATGCGGATATCCAGCAGGTAGTGGAGAAATGTGAAGCCTGCCAGAGCTGGCGGAGCGCCCGCAGTCTGGTTCCCATGGTGGCGTCGCCTCAAACCACCAAAGTATGGGACCGTGTTCACATCGACTTCTTGGAGGTGGAGGGGGTCAAAATTCTTATTCTGTGTGACCAATTTTCCAAATAGGTAGAGGCGTTGCAATTGACGAAGACTCATGCGGGGGCAGTCATTGAGAAATTGCGGTCTTGTTTTGCCTCGTTTGGACTGCCCACCACCTTAGTTTCTGACAATGGGCCACCATTTCAATCTTCAGAATTTCACAACTTCTGTCGAGAGAATGGTATACAACTGTTACATAGCCCCCCGTATCATCCCCAATCAAACGGCTTGGGGGAAAGGGCAGTGCAAACAATCAAGCAAGCTCTCAAAAAGCAAGTTGTGGAGATACGGGGAATCCGAAGAAGGTACCCCAATACAAAGTAGAGGAAAAGGTATGGGTGTTAGGAAAGGCATGCAATGGGAATAAGGCCAGGCAATGGTTCCCAGGGAGAGTAGTAAAGGTCCTCAGCCCGCTAACCTATTTGGTACTGTGGAGGGAAAATGAAACATTGCAAAGGGTGGTGCACGCCGAGCACATTAGAAAGTCAGGTCTGCCAGAGCACAGACACTCACATATAGGGGAAAAAGAGAGGGTTCGCACTCAGGGGTGCGAGAGTAACGGGTTAGAGTATCGACTTCAGCATTCTCACCCAGTTTGCAACGGGGGAAGTGGTACAAGAGCAGAAGAAGAAATTCAGGTAGCTGTTGACCCAAATCCTACTCGGAACACAGAGCTTAGAGGCGAACCCCCAGGCTCGCCTTTTAGAGGATTCTCACCTGGGGAGCAGAAGTTGCTTCCTAGGGAATACCTGAATACAGAGCTGCAGGTCGGGCATAGGCAGTCAGAGCGAATAAGCAAACCCCCCGACAGACTGAACCTGTAGTAGGGTAGAAGGAAGGGGAGTGTAATTGTTATGTATTATCTTTTGTAAAGAAGCATTGTTGTTATTTGTAGTGTTATCTGTTGTAAAGAAGCATTGTTGTTATTGGTAAGGTCTGTTAGTTTAGGTAACACCTTAGAGGTTTTGTTTAAGGGAAGATGGAGTGTTGTGTGTGTAATTGCAAGTGATTGTGGTTAGGGAATTGTGTATGTAAACAGGTAAACGTGAGTTGTGAAGGTTGCCACGAGTGGGAGCGAGAGTGTGGTTGTTGTTGTTGTTGTAAGGTGGAGAGTGAAATGGCTAAGGATGTAGTGGAGTGTAATTGTGTGATGTAGAAATAAAGTTGTGAACACAAAACATAATTCTCCACTAAATTTACTGGAAGCAAATAACAGAGCATTCGTGTGTGAAATGTTACGAAGTTTTAATTCAAAAGTGCTAATTTTATCACGAATGGACTATATATGCTAATATGTACAGCAAATGGGTTTTATCTATAGTTATTAAATTTATTACAGCATACACTTTATTAATGAGGTTACTGACAAATAAAAATATATAAGTGATCACAGAATTAGTGTGTTTCATAGAACTACAAAACTCAATATACAGGCTGTTCTTTAGCTTATGCTAAAAACTTTCGGAGATGATTCCTTACTAAAATGAGATATAGTTACACAATGAAATTTTTCCTTATATGCAGTGCAAATTGTAAAGGAGACAGTCACCCTTGAAAAATGGATTTTGAAATCGAATTTTGGCAAATTTTTGAAAACAACACTGTGTTAACTTTCAATTCTGTGCACAACGATAAGTGTTACAGAGCTCTTCGACCAAATCCAGAAACTGCTCTTTAAAACTCCCTTCATGAAAATAACAGGGGTGGTCACCCTCTTATTGACTACAACTTTTGTGGCATTTGGTTTTGTGAGCATTTCATGTTGCTTTTCCGAGCAGTACATCCTAAGCAACACAAAAGGCCTAATTTTTACAAGTCACTAGAATTAATTTACCATGTACTATAAAATGCATTCTAGTGTCTCTGTGCCAAAAATGCAATACCTGGCATGTAGGCAAAAACTGCTACACCCACAACGTAATCACACACAGCAATGCTCGTAAATGCATTTTGCAATTTGAAAAACACATCCTGTGCTACAGTTCTTTAGAACCATGTCATGAATTTCAACCAAGTAAACCTCAACAAACTTACTTTCAAGCAACTCCATACACTGGCATGCCTATCACACACAATTTTTGGCATGTTTCGTGGATGAATTTCTTTAAAAAGCAACAGAAATTTGTGTGCTAATGATGCTACTGCAGCATCTGATTATTTTTATGTTTCATTTCTTGTAAACTGTGAATTCTAGCAATTTTCAAAAAGAGGACCTTTTATGGTTGTTGGCATGTACTGCTCACAAAATTTACATGAAGTGTTTGCAAAACTCAATGCCACAGAAGTTCTACTCAATGAAAGGGTGTTTTCATGAAGGTAAGAGTTCTAAGTAGCAGATTCTTGATGGGTTGAAGATCTCGACAACACTTAACATTGTGCACAGAATTGAAATTTAACGCCTGGTCGTTTCCAATATTTTGCCAAAATAAAATTAGAAATTAAATTTCCAAGTGTGAATTTTTGTCTTACAAAATGCACTAGACAAAAATTTCATTGTGAAAATATACCTCATTTGTGGTAAAGAAGCACATCCCAAAGTTAGTAATATAAGTTAAGAAACAACCGGTATACAATGGAGGAGACGAAATGAAAAGATATATTATTGGGGAAGACGTGTCCCGCACGACCCCCTGGTTGCGACGCCAATGATCATTATCATGCTGGTCTAACCCCCAAATAGGAGGGGGCCGTACACAGTCATTAGAGGCAGGGCCAAGTATCTTGAGGAGGAAAACATTAGTGGAACCATCATGAGAGTTCACCGCTCCAGCATGAAGATATGCACTGAGCCGCTGACCCCTCGCCGAGCTAATCTTCCGGAGCAGAGAACTTTGCCACCACTACCGCCAGCAGACCCACGGAGCGATCCCACTTCCACAGCAGAAAAGGCCCCACCATGCACAGAGAGGATAACTCCCTCCACCCTGACCAGCTTCCAGCCAGCAGATAGTCATTGTCCAGGCAACATCTAGTTCTCTCCCCAGCAACGAAGGGGACAAGTACCTTAGGAGGACCAACGAGCCAGAAGGATCCCCTCCCCACCCACCAGAGTGTACCACATATGAGTCTACAAGTCACCCGCCCTCCACGCCTACACATCCAGGAACTGGAACAATGCATCCACCAGACCACCACGCCCCGGACCTCGAGACCATCAGCTGCGGGGGTCACGACCACACCAACCCCAGGATCGCCCCCTGCCGAGGTCCACTATCAAGCTCCCACTCCAGGAGCACCCAGCACTAGATCCAAGTTGGAAGAGCAGGATATGGCACCCCAGCCAACCTGCCACCAGACCATCGCCCGGCCCAACCAGCCGACTTCCACGAGGCCAGCTGCCCGGGACAACACAGACCCTGCAGACACCACTCCACGGAGGCCCATACCAACAGAATGTCAGGTCCCCTGGCACTCCGGCAGAGGGGATCCTAAATGCCAGCAAGGATGCAACAGAGAGACTCCTTGGTGACCCACATACACGAGATCATTTCAATAGCCCAAGCGCTTGGAGGTGAGAACAGTGATTACTGTACCCAGGAACCAAAGACACCGTAGTAAACCGTATTTTATCGCTTATAGGTCGCACTCAGTATTTTCAAGTAGCAAAAAATATATATATATATATATTTCCGCTTATATGTCGCGGTACCCACACGCACAGAGAAGGCCCACGCTGCCTGTTGAATGCATGCAAGACAGGCAGGCGGGCCGACCATCCAATCAGCCGGCTAGCTAGAACAGAGAGCGGCATGACCTTAATTCATAGCAGAGTAGGCAGCTGCAGCTGTGTCCTAGTAAACAAGAGGAAGAAGAGGCCAGGCAGAGTTGCCAAGCGTGCGCTAGCCCCATGCCACCCTTTCTTAGTGTTGCCTTGTTGCTCTAACAGAATAACCGTGCGGTACCAAGGCTTCGTGATGGTAAAACATAGCGCTTACACTGCAGGGTTCAAACTGAAAGTGATTTTATATGCAGAAAAGTTCGGAAATCGTGCTGCGGGCCGTGAGTATGATGAAATGAGAAATTAGTGCGGGGCTGGAGAAAACAGCAATAACAACTTCGCAACACAAGCGTGAATAGAAAAGTGTTTCGGGGTGCAAAACATAGGAAATTCCCCGAAATAGATGCAGGCGTGCTAGGCTACGTGCGTGAAATGTAGAATAATGGATACGCCATTTCTTATGACACGGTTCAAGCAAAGGCACGGCTAATTGCAAGGGAAATGTAAATTGACAACAGTAAATTTAAAGCTTTGATTGGCTGAGTCGTAAGGTTTATGAGATGCCATAATTTGTCGATGTGAAGAATAACGTTGGTTTCTCAGAAATTGCCTGCTGACTATACAGACAAGATGTTCCACAAGTTTATTATTCAGAAGAGGCAGAAAACGGCATATCTGTTATCACAGAGTGACAAGCTGACGAATTCTACAATTGATAATAAAGGGGCATCAAGTGTGAAAGTAAAAACGGCTGGCAAAGAATAATTACGATGCACGGCGATGTTGGCAATAAGAGTAGAGGGCAGAAAACTACCCCATACGTAGTTTTCAAGAGAAAAACTTTGCCGAAGGGGAAGTTCCCACTTGGTGTAAATGTGCATTTACAAAATAAGGGATGGATGGACGATACAATAATGAAGAACTGGGTGAAGTGCATGGGGAACAACAGGCCAGGAGCACTGCTGAAACCGCCTACAGTTAGACAGTTTCCGTAGCCACCTGGTGCACCCCGTCAAAACACTGATCAAAGAAGGGAAAACCGAACTCGTTATAATTCCAGGCAACTTCACGTCAGTTCTGCAGTCATTGGACGTCACCATTAAGAAGCCTTTTAAGGACCACTTGCGCAGCTTGTACGGTGAATGGATCGCCAGCGCCGATCGGGAACTCACGCCTACAGGGAAAGTGAAATGTCGCCAGAACAGGTTTGTGACTGGATAGCTACGAGTTAGTCCATCTCCCGCGAGATGATCATGAAAAGTTTATTGACAAACTATGTAGCATTTTGACATGATATTAAGACATGATCTACAAAAGGAAGACTTTGGATGTCACTATTAAGTACGAGATCATAATCAAGATAGAAGAAGAAAAGGGGTCTAAGTCAAAGTTGCATGGGATTGCGGTGTACAATTATGGAGAAGGGTTGGGGGATTTTTTAAAAATAAAGAAGAGATAAAAGCTGCAGTGGACAGCGAAAAAGGGAAGTCGGTACAAAAAATTAAGAAACTTATGAGGTGCCGATAACAAATATGTAGAGAAAGGTCTGCTTGTCTGATTCAACCAGACGTGAGGGCAAACTCGAACGCAAACACATTCTCCATCAAGCTAAAAGTCGACAAATTTAAGTGTTCTATTGAGCAATTGGGTTGCTTCAAGAAGTAGAATGGTATCACATGGCACAAGATTGAGGGGGAGAGTGCGGCAGTGCCTTCTATCACGGTGCGAAAGTAGCTAACAAATAATGGTTTGTTTTTTGACAGCCATGGCAGCTGGCAGTTAGTAGCACAATTTGGCATTCTTCCTCCCACTTCCTTCTTAACACACTGGCTGTGGATTCATAACTTGACAGAGAGTATGAGAAAGGGGGGAGGGGTTTGTCATGACTATGGCTGTAGAAGAACAGGTCTGGACACTCGCCTGGATATTTGACCCTCTTGTTTTGCTGCAGTTCACCAAGTTACCGAGAATATTGTGTTTTATTGGCGCTGCAGTTAGGGCGGTCGGACTCAAACTCTGCCCACTTCCTTCTTACTAAGATAAACAATTTATCAAAATGTATTTTTTTATTAATTTATGAAATACTTCCTTCGCTCACAAATTTAAGAAATGGCTCCAGCAATCTTTATTTACTGTGTAAATTTAACAATGAAAAAAAGTGGACGGAGTTTGAGTCCGACTGCCCGGATTACAGCGCCAAAAAGTACGACATTCTCGGTAACTTGATGAACTACAGCCAAACAACAAGGGGGTCAAACAAAATACATTGGTAGACAGGCGAGTGTCCAAACCTGTACTTCTACGACCGTGGTCATGACCAGGCGTGATGTCATGCTACGGATGCAGCCAGCTAGCGAAAAAAAAAAAAGGGAGGTGGCAATAAAGTGAAGTTTATAAAAGAAGCAATAAAAATACAAAACCACTTGGTAGGTAGGACTTCTATTTATGATACAATTCATAAAAAATTGGAGTGACAAATGTGACATAGTTACATTATAGGCAAAAAATGCCATCAATATTTTTATACCAATAATTTATCTTGTTAATCCTTGTTATTCTTAGTTAAAAATGCAAACATTTCCTTTCAATCTGCCACACCGCAAGAAGCAACAGCAGACGAGTGATTGATTGTGGGCCAACACCGCAGCGACTGAGCTGCACAATCAGGTTTTCAGTACATTTTGACGTGATCAACGTACTTTTTAGGTATCATCGTTAAGACAAATGAAAAAAACATGTTTAAATAAACTATAATTTAATGTAGCAAGTTACTGTACTCTCTCTTATATAGGTATAAAAAGTTTTAATTTCATTTTTAGAGTACAATATTTTGGATTTTTGGGATCAAAATTGACTCTAGTTAGTTACAGTGATAACGCTGCTATAGCGAGGACCAAACCTGCAACCATAATACCTCATTATAATGAAGCTCCAATGTATATGAGGTAAACATATTGAGGATTTGTAATACTGCATCCAAGATGATAACTGTGGATGCCAGACATGAAATTAAAATAAAAAATTTTAATTTAACTTACTGATGAGAATTTTAAAGTAGTCATGTTTTTCATTTTGTTTTTTTCTCCCACCATGTTTGGACTCATTTTAATCTGTAATAAATGTTGTGCATTTTAGTTTAAAAAAAACATGTATTTTTACTTCTGGTTCACGTTTTAAAGAATCCATGGGGTGACGGCACATTTGCGGTGGGTGCATGCAGACTAATTAGTAGTCTTAAATTTGTAACACATTGTGTCATAGTGCCGTCTGTAACCAGCCGCTTTACTTTGAATGTGTAGGTGTTGCTCCGCGGACTTATTTGTCCATTTGGATGAATAATGTGTCTCCAATTAACAGAGTACATAATGTGATACATATTTCTGTTCTGTTAGTTGTAAACTGTTTGTTATATTTATCAGTAGGTTTATAATGTAAAATATATTGTGCTAAACCATAATTTTAAGTTTTGGGTAAATTGAGTCCTGCAGTATCATTCCACCTAGACACACACACAACCACTTACCATGTTTAGTGAGTGTTGTTTTGTCAGCTGGGATCAGTGGTATCAAGATGTAGGGAGTTCTACGGAGATGGGTAGGCTGTGTGCACACAGAAAAAAATACTGTGGAAAAGTGGGGAGATAAGTCTCGGAAAGGATGGCATCGTTAATGGGTGCTAATAAGGCCCAGACCGTATTGCCTATTCATTATTTACCTAACAGTTCAAGCAATGTAAATATCGAAATAAAGCAGATGGTTTGTAACACTATAGGTTTATCATGTTTTGTGGGAATACTACATAAATGTATTTTTATTATTTTTTTTGTCGTACGTCTTGTTACAGTAGTGATGACATGTAGTGTGAAATGTGATACTAACAGCAAATGTTAATGATCAAAGAAGTGGTAGTTATGAACACCACACATCAACTTCACATAGATAAATTTATAGAATAAGGTAGCAACCTGATATTGGTGGAAAATAACACAACTGCACTTAGACAAAAACTTACCAGATTTCTGTCAGGAAAAACTATCAATAAATCAGCACAAAACTTTGAAAAAAATTTGGAATTCTCTATTCCTATGAAATAACTGAGAATCAGCTTGTATTATGAAATTTGATTTTGATAGAATGGCTTAAAGTGAAATAAACAACATAATTTCAACGAAAAATATAACTAAGAGCCATAAAATTTAGTACAATAGCAAAATTCTGTGTGCAATTTAAAGTTAAAATGTAACAGTGTAGCCAGACATTATATAAATTAAAAAATTATTTAATTAGTTAATAATCTCAGCCAATTAAAAATGTTCAATATGTCACACCAACATAGCTCCCCAGCCGTAAAAAAAATTTTTTTGACTGGTAAAAAAAAATGTCTTTATAGGCAACCCTTAAAAAACTTGAGCATTGTAAACTCTTTACTCCAGGGCAGATCTTGTGCGCGAAATCTTTTTATTTAGTCCAGACAAATAGGTAAGAGTGAAAATTTTGCAATAGTCCTAAATAACGTTCTTAAAATATGTCGTGGAGGTCAACAGCGACTAGCCCGTTTAAAATACAATTTTCACTTAGCTGAATGTTGTAGAATGATGATCTGATTGTCTTACTCTCTGCTAGCCTGCTGACATAATCCAGCATTGATGATGATATCTCGGGGATCTTCCCTGTTCAGGGTCACTGCCCCCTTGTGCACACATAAAGTCCTTCAGCATACACGCAAATTCGCAGGAGTCTAATTAATTATTATTTTGCAGCTGCACGACCCCAGGTTTTCTTCTGTTCTTGATTTTACTACACGAGCCCGTCTTCGCCACATGGCGACCTGGGACAAAGTCTTGGCCCTCGTAAATTATTTATTTTAGACCCTAGAGCCGAACTCAAAACTATGAGCCCTCTCTCCTATAAGATGCGACCCAAGATGGCTTAAAATTCAATCTCCACAGGCAGCTTCACAAAAACCGGAAAGAACACTTAATTATTTTAGAAAAATTGGCTAATTACGTTTCACAATATTTTAATTTCATGCCATCTGTTGCGGCGTCGCTAGCTTGATTACTGTTGCCAACCAGTCATAGAGTACTTCTCCTAGAATGATATGTTTCCAAAACAAACTTGCGTGAAAATAAAACCAAACATCTTGGACAGATATATAAACAAAGATAATAAATAAACATCACAATAAATTACGTTAAACATATATCGTCAATTAATCTGACTGTTAAAGTTATCCGTGAATTTACATTAATAAAAACAAATATTATGTGGCTCCTTAAAATAAGTAAATGTACACAAAGGAAAATAACATATTGTAAATATCATGAAAATACGTTAGTGCACAGTACATTACTTATGATATTTTAATTTTCATATATACATGCAGGTATTAATTTTAACCATCATATTAATATCAACAGTAGTTATTCAGCTCAAGGAACGAATTTAATTTATCATCTTAGGTTATTTATGTATGTGCTTTGGGGACTCGGGACTCAATGAGGAAAAAGCAGGTAATTTAATTTTTGTTTTGTATATTGACAGGTGTGGGTGTGGGGATTAGCTTTATCCAGTTATGGCCGGTTGGCCGGGTAATAACAAGCCAAGTTTTTCTTTGTTTGTGAGTATACCGCACAGTTAGGTTTGCTGGATGCCCAATCAAGAAGAGGTGTCAATCTCATTTAGTCTCTAGAGGGTGGTGTGTTTATCGTGTTGTGTAGCCAATAAAAGAGTGGCACGTGATAGACTAGGGGGATTCGAGCAAAGACGCATGTAGGCATGTAAGAGTTGTTCCTTGGTTCTCGGGATATCCGGATGTATTTTTTTTAAAGATGTAGTAATGGAGATATATCTGTAGGGCAGTAGGCCATAAGTTCATAGAAATGTGTTAACGGGCGTAGCAATTTAACATGCACAGGCAGCACCCATAGCCATTTTCTCTCTATAACCTCATTTCAGACCGTTAGACCTCTACAAAATTTTTATTCCTCCTCTGCGTGTGGCCATTAGGGTGCCTGGGTCTCGTTTTCCTCACCCAGTATTCCTCATTTGTTTAATTTAATTGTGGTAACTTTGTAATGTCCATTTGGACACCTTCAGTGCTAAATTTATTTTCTTCAGTTTTTCTTCAAGATTATTCTCTGGTTGTTCTTTAATCTGACAATTCCCGAGTGCCCAGAGCAAGTAATTCCATATATTGTAATGCCATGAAGAAACTATAAAACCTTGTCTGAAAAGAATTTAGACATTTGAATAAATCAAGAATATGAGTCAATTTTTTTATATTTCTGTCTGATTTTTTTAGAACTGTACCTGAACGTTTTCACCTACTTCATCTAAATTAACAGTATCTAAACTAAAATTTGAGTTTCACAACCTAGATTGTCGCTAGGGAAATGTTAAAATTAAGGTGAGTAGGCAGCAGTGCAATGAGAAGAAGAGGACTTCATCTGCTGTTGTGGGGCAATGTGAGGTTTCGCCTCACTTTTGGAGGGTTCACTTCGTGTGTTCTCGTATACTTGGCATGTGACAGGTTGCCTACTATAGCGTGGCTATTTAGATCATAAATTTCTTAACTCCAAACATAAAAAAATACTGTTCTAGGGTTAATGACCAGAGGAAGGAGGACTTCAGAGTTCCTTGTGCGAACATGGTAGTTGAGTAAAGTGATTTTTTTTTGCTTAAAGTTCTGCAGTCAAGTGATGTGTAACTTACCTGCAAGGTGACTTACAGCTATAACTACCTAACCTCACCATCGATCAGAACCTCATGTACAGTTCAGTATGCCTATTCATTATAATGTGACTACCCAAATAGGGACAGATTTATTTTGGCCAGCTCCAGTCATCCCAGCAGCTGCCGCATCACACTGCCCAGTAGAACCAGTCAACACATAGCCAAGACAGGAATCAAACCTGTGTTCTCCCGAATGACAGTCCAAATTGTACAACAATGATGAGCCCTAAATTGTAAACTGACTACTTGGTACACACCGATATGTATGACGTCTCCCTGCATAAGCGTTTGATGCGGGGAAGTAATGAATTCTTCATGGCAGGGTAGTCAACAAGTGCAGCGAATGTGGGCAGTACAGAGAGACACAACTCTTGGATCTGCTGTGCATCAGAGTCGAGGGCTCGGTACAGCATAGGAAGGACATCTGACTTGATGTCTGGAGCAGGAGTCAGCTTTAGAAGCAGTTCCATCTTCTGCATGAAGATTAGTAATACCTGCCAACACCAACAGCAGGAAACTTATCATGCACCTTACAAAAAGGTCCAAAACAGTAGAACTGTAACTATGTTACCATTTCCTAGGGATGCACTGATACCCCTTTTTAAGGATACCAATCACAATTTCTAAACCGGCATTTACATAGCAATACCAGAGGTGAAAAAGAAAGCATGGGCGACAATACATGTAACACATTACATCTTAAAGTCAGTGCAATAACAGCTTTACTTTAAGACAGATACGTTGGGATGTTTCTTGCACTGTATTAATGTTCTTGCCTAAGAATCTACTTATGTACTCAACTGTAAAGATTATCAAGAAAGGTAATTCTTAAATAAAAATGTTATTCACAGGTCACACACATTTTTAACAATTTTATTTTCTCACTTAAAGAAACTAGAAAAATACATGTAAAATCAACAATTTTAAAATTTCTTAAATGAGTAACAAAAGCAGTCTACTAGCAAATGCTACAATAGCTCAGAGCTTTTTCTTTCCTTCTTTTCTTTCTCTCATTTCTTCCCCCGATATCATTTCAGTGTCTTTACCCTAGCTTCCAAGGATTCTTCGAACAGGGTTCTTACAGCAACATACAATTAAACTTCAAGGACTTTCAAGGACTTTTCAAGGCCTGTCTACTAACATTTCAAGGACCGCAGTAAATTACATTTGATACACCAAATTTTTATTCGAATGTTTAAAGGTTTTATTTGCAACATATCCATTACAGTTTCCTCACACCCCGCCATCCTGGAACTGAAGTTCACCAATGGTAAATGAACAAGAAATTTTCAATTTCATTTAAATTTAACACTTTCATATTTATTAATAAGTTTCAAGAAAATAAATTACACTGAATCACAAAATAATTAGTACTTTTTAAAGAGAGACATTTCATTAAAAAAAAAAATCAGTCTTTTACCGGTTCGATATACACAAATATGGCTGATGCCATGCTCCTGCTTAAGTATTAACACACAATAGAGTACTATATTCACAATTCAAGGTATTAAAATTACCACGAATTACATGCTGTAACTGAATAAATAAAAAGTAAGTAAGCATAGTGAAATATCATCTGTCACTAACTGCACAACGTACGGTGCAATATTGTTGGTACAAAACACCGCTTCGGAAGGGGTCGGGAAACTTCAACTTTAAAAACATGGGAGACATTCTGCTTTGCAGCATGCACTGCACGCTAGCGTCTATCACACCTGATATATAATTTATTTTTTAATACTCTCGTAAATAGTGCACTTTGTTGGGGCCATTTTCCCTTTTAAATGCTCTTTAATTTCCTTTTTTGCGCCTCTTCTCTTCCAAAAAAAACTTTGCCATTAAACTCTAGCAAATGCAGATTACTACTTGTCGCGATTACATTAAAAAAAACACTAGGCGTAATCTAACGTGCTGTGGTATGCCAGAACGTGCATAAATTTCACAGACACTACAATACGTCTGTTATCATCAGGTAAATTATATTACAGAAATAATGTGTAGACAAAATATGGTTTAATTTTTTTGAGAAAGGATTTTAATGTTAAGAAAATAGCTAGAATATTAGGTACGTCTACCCAAAAATTCAAAGACTTTTCAAGAACTGGATTAAACCAAGGACTTTCAAGGCCTTTTAACGACATGGTCAAAGTTCCAGGATTTTCCAGGACAGTAAGAACCCTGTCAATAATAACGCACAGCCACTAAAATTGTGTTACGCTGATTTTTCTTCCTTCATAAGATATAATAACATGGAGCAATTATGTGCTGGAGTTTAAAATATGCTGGTACACAAGACATGCTGTATTGGTATGGCTATAGGTAAACACTGAAGAAAATACTACCTACGATAACAGATACCGCTGATTTTACAGATACAGTACTTAGTATCAGTTTTGGTAACAGTCCTACCAATTACGATATGCTAAAATGCTTAACTGTTTCCTGTTTGTAATTATTATATTACACATCAACTTGACTTGAAAATCAGAGCAACAGACAGGAGAAATGTGTACGAATGTGTGGTGGGATTGCTCCCCGCCTCACCCCTTTTCCGTGCCGTCGGTCCGATTGAGTCCTCCTGAGTGATAGATGTGGGTTTGTCCCGCCCGGTGGTCCGCTCGCAACGACCAGGCGGTTTGATTGTGGCGCCAGATCCTCGGGCTCCTTAGTTCGTCGGGCGCACTCGGCACTCCTCGGCTGGGCCTCCCCTCCCTTCCCCTCCTGCCGGGGTTTGGGAGTGGTGACCAGCCGGGAGGGGCTCTTCACTCTTGCGCCTGCCTTCGCCCGAGCTCGTCGTGTCTTGGTTTTCGCAGACTCCGCTCGATGCCCCGACGGTCCGACTATGTGAGTTCACGTATTTCAGTGTTTTTTAACAGGGTCGCACGGCAAGGCACCGTCGTGTGTCCAGTCGGTAAGTCGCTTGGTCCCCTTGTTGGTTTAGTTTGCGAGTTCTTTCCATTTTTCTCGCGTTGGGCCGTCGGTCCGTCGAACGGGGTGTCGCGTGTATTTTGTCAAGCATTCAGAGCGAGAAGTTTAAGAATGTAATGTCTTTGGCGCTGCTCGAGATTTTGTGTAATTCCAACCTTGTGATTCTAATGTATTTGAATTTTGCCAGTAATATATGCCAGTATTAACCATAAATCGTCTGTTGTCGAATACATTCTTTGTCAGCCCTTGTTCACAGTGTTCAACTCTCGGGACACTTGTTTTCCCGCATTGGTATCTGTTTGTCAATTTAGGAACGGGAACAAGCTTCCTTGGTCGAGTAAAGTACCAGAACAAATGATACAAAATAGATGGTTCCTACACTATGGTTGTCACCAAATTTTTATTATATTTTTATTTAAAGGTTAGTTTCATTTAACGAATATCGGTACCGCACTTCCTTTATTTGCGTCCATATAACTACACAAAAACGTTAATATAAAGAGCATTCATTTTAGCTTAGTAAAAATGAGTGCAGCCATGTTAATGTCCCTGTGACGTAATTGGACATGTTATTGCATGTCCATTTACACACACTCTACAGCAACTACATTTAGTTCGTAAAATTGCTGTAAATCCTGTACAAATGGGTATGACTGGAACTTCGAAGAGTTATAAATTATTTTATTATAGAAGCTCCTATGTGCAGAAATACAATTAAATTTACTCCAAATACAATATTTACTGTACTACAGTACTGTGTCACAATACAAGACAGACTGCTTGAATTCTACAAAACAAGACCGGAAACAGTCTGCTATTAGCAACAAAATTACAGTTTACATAAGCAATGGTTATTTCAATGTACTGTACACAGTAAAACATGGTTAGCAGGAAATAAATAACTTCTTTTAAGATAAAAGTTGCAACCAAATCTTGACATCTGTTCAACTCACTGTGTTTTTGCTGATCCATTCAGCAGACGCTCCGTCTGTGGAAACGCCTTAGCCAATAGGCGAGTTTAAGGCACCTGTGATAGGCCAATAATTCAAGAGGTGGGCAGGGGTCTTGAGAAATTTGTTAGGTGGCAACACTGCAGGCTGCAGCTTTCATGGCTGCTCGCAATAAATTTAATAATTATTGGGAGAAAAAATTTATTCTTAATAGAAAAATTAAGCTCTTAATATTATTTTTTCGAATTGTGCAACCAGAAAGCTCGATCATCAGTCTGTAAGAACCATGTTTACTTAAAAGCACTCAATCTATTTGCTCGGTACGTTCACTTTTTAGATGCATGTAAACTTAATTTGGTTGACTTTTAAAACAAAATCTATTATTAACTGAATCTGAAACAATAAAAAAAATTCATTATCACTCTAAGAGATTGAATTAAACCAACACAAACTCAAACCTGTCACTAAAATGTCGCAATGTGGAAGAGCTATCATGCTGTCTACACTCCTCTCAACTCAGGACCAGTAAAATCATCATTATTAAGTTTAAAAAAAAAAAAAAAAAAAAAAATCCTACGTTAGCTTTTAAGAAACTGGGTTCGTTAAATTTGATCAGTTCTTTAAGTCAGTGCAAATTTTCAAAACATACTATAATGCCTGGTGAGTGGCAACAAACAAAAATCACAGTTCAACTACATTATATGTATGTAAGCAAATAAGAATGTGTTTTCAACATTTACAGTGGCGTTTGAAAATACTCCGTTTTCAAAACTCAATAATTTGAAAGTGAAAGTATTCAGGGAATTTTTACTTAGCATGGTTGCATTTGGTGCGAAAATAATTAGGAAGAACCACGTAAATATTAATTTTTTTTTCTATATACCATCCCCATTGATGTAAAAGTTTATCATTGTAACTCCACCTAACTTTTTTCAAAAAAGTTTCTTACTAGAAAATAGATTCCTATAAATTTTAAAAAGAAAATACAGTCACACAACATTAAACATGTTGAAACATGCATATTGTACGATTTCACAGAATGATTATTGCAACTGTGGTATCCGTTATACACAAACTTACTTTCGACATCCAACACTGAAACTCTTTTAATATAAGTTGCAAGGAATAAAAAAGTGTGGAGAAAGACATACATGTTAACTGTGATTAACAAACAAATAAAATGAGACACATACAAAATTCAAGATAGAAATTTACTCAATAAATAATATATACAGTAGTGTCTATATGAAGACAGAAACAGATTTCCATTTCTGAATTACAGTATCTGCTACCTATTCTTTGTTGCATAAATAGATATGTAAAAAAATTTTCACATTCACCATCCTCACTTTTTGTCAGTTACTTGTTCTGTCATTTTTTCCCTGTGACATAATGATTCCTAGAATACATGTAAATTGACATAAACAGAACTAGAAAAGAGGACACCTGAGAATTTATATTCAGGGGTGGAAAAACCATACACAAGAAATTATAAGCAATGACAGCACTGAAATATTAAATGCATAAAATACCTACATATGTAATATTTTAAAGCGTTGTGCCAAAGTGCCGTAGTAAAAGACTTGGCTCCTATCACTGTAACTGGCTTGGCTGCCGGATGCTGGTGTGATGCACATGGCCTTAAAAGTTTATCTAAGTTAAAGTTTAAAGAGGTAACCAGAATTATTTTTAACAATATGGGTTATGCATTGCCAGCCTATTTGGGCCACAAACAAACCTCCAAATCATAGGGACTATTCTGCAACAGCATGCTCATATCTGTGATTTTGAATTAAATGAAGGACCCAGAAAATAGTTGTCCTCCGACATGTGCAAGATCTTTCAAATATATGTCGCCCGTTACCTTCAGGCTACTACCAGGTGAGACGTATGAAGGGAGTATTTCACCAAGTGTGCGACTAGTTTGTGGTAATAATGTGCAGAAAACGAAGAATCAAGAGCAGCCTTAAAACACATTTAAAGAGAATCACTAAGACTAAGGAATCACCGAATTATGTTGATCTTTATTTGTACCATTTATTATTTCATTTGTGTGTGGTTTTAATTAAGTTCACTGGCAGCCTTAATTAGTATGAGCCATTATTTATTATACAGTAAATTTGTTGAACCTATAACAGTTTAGTTGATAATAAGTCCCACAAACTATATTTAATGATATTGGAATATGCTGACTTTATGGATGTCTTTTAAATAATATAGTAAACTATCTTGATGCAGAGTATCAGTAGAATGTTGTTCAAGAGTAATGTAAGTACGGCTGTTGATATTGCGGTTGAGTAGTTTGGAAGCATTTAGTTTCATTAAAATTTAATAACTTTTTGTTTGATATTTTCTTGAGTACTAATTTCTGTCATAACTACATGTTGTTGCAACTCATTTTAATCAGCTTTTTATTTGCTGTAACTTTTCTTTATAATTCTTTGACATAATTTTTCATCATGCCAAGCAATTAGTGAATTTCAGCATGTACGCAAAGACAGTTACTAGAAGGCGACACCATGATGCCAGGCCAATGTTAGTTCAAGCGAACAAAAAGATTTTTCTGTAGGAATGTGTGACGAAGCTATGGTTGGGCTTTGTTGCTCTCCCACCCCTTGGTATGTCACGTCCAGGCACCATAGTCCTTTTATTTGTGTGCCTCACATTTTGGTATTTATTTACGGCCCTAATAGCCCATTTTTTAGCATTTAGAAACGTGGAAGATTAATGTTTTATTTTTATTATATAAAGGCGAAATTTTCAATTTTAAGCAGTGCGCTAATTCATAATATTATTTGTAACTAAACAAGGTCTCGGAAGTAGGTAATTCTGTTGGTCATACTGGCCCTAGGACCATCCTAGTGTAAATCATTTTATTTTTAAGGGTGTCTTTCTTTGATTGGCTCCCGAAAGTGCAGGACGTGCCCGGGAAAATTGTCGGCTCGGGCGAGTTAAGCCGCCTACAATAATTTGCCTTTTTCGCGCTACGTGGATTTCACCAGCCATATTTTTGGTAATTTATCGTAATTGAGTTTGGCAGTTTGGACTTGCAACCACCACCACGGACTCGTAACGTGTTGTAAAGAGGTTTAAGTAAAAATCACAGAGCCAATACGCAGTGTTCTTTTGTGAAAAAAAAAAAATATTCCATCTGCCAACTCCACTTTCGAACCCACGAACCCTGAAGAACTCCCGAGTCTCATGTCTCCGACTAGCTAGGCCTAACACTGGAGCTGAGGTGTTGAGTGCCGTTCATTCCAAAGCTGTTGGTGGACGGTACCATTATACGGGCAGAATAGTATAATTGGTGGTGCTATGTCCCTGCTCTGTTTCATTGGTGGCAATTTTGCACAGAGTACGGTAAGGAATAAAACTTGAGGGGAGAAAAAGGTAGATGCACACATTCCTGTAACCCTAGTTTCTAATTTTGACATATTCCTTCTCCTACCCTACATGCGGATTCCTGCCTCTCTGTGAAGCCTAGGCAAGGATAGAACTACGTACTATTTCACCAGAAAGCATATAAGCCAGGTACTCTATGCAACACATTTTTAACAATTATCATTGTATCTCATAAAATCAACCATTTTAAATTTCATAAATGAGTAAAAAAAACCATCTACTAGCAAATGCCACAACAGCTCAGAACTTTTTCTTTTGTTCTTTTCTTTCTCTCATTTCTTCCCACCACATTACTTCAGTGCCTTTACCCTAGCTTCCAAGCAGGGTCAAATGTATGCATCTAGGCGCCCTAGGCCTGCGACAATCAGCGCAACATAAAGCAACACCATGCCCAGTTTCTGTACTTGTATAGCCAGGTCACAGCAAAAGACAATAGGGAGGGCATGTAACCCTGAAGAATCAGAGAATCACACTCTGCAGCTCTTTTGCGCATAACTGTAGCCTACATAAAAAAAAACACCGAAATGCAAGGAAATAAATAATGGACGGCTTTTATATAAAAGGAACCAAGCAACATATCCTTTATATTGGGAATACAGCTTGCAAAGTTTAGATGACTGTGTGGTTGGTTCAGTGCACAGCAGAAGGCTACACAGGGCACATAGGGCTAGGTTCTATTCATACAAGCAAAATTTAAAGGTTTGCTATGTACTTGGTGTACATAACTGAAACAATAAAAAATGTCGTCTGGTTCCTTTTATATAAAAGCCGTCCAATTTTGGGCGTAAAAAGATTAAATATTGTGAGTGTTCCTCTGGTACACAACGAAACAGCAAGTTTTTTGCGCTTGGTTGTGACGACAGCCATTGCTACTCCCTCTGCCATACATACTTTCTTTTTGTTGCCATAGATACATTTTTACAGCAGATATTAAACAGATGTTTCTCCAAATACTTGTTTGCTGCGAGCACGATGATTACCTGCGCATCTTATAGCATTTCTCAGCAAATGAGCCCATCTCAGTGTTCCGACTCAAGACTTACGTATGGATTGTCAGAATCTCCCTTCTTTCTATGTTGATGGCGTGCTAACAGGTACAGAGGATATTAAGTCAATTGTTTAACTTCAAGATGGGCAGCTTTGAACTGCGCAAATTTGTAAACAGCTGTTCTGAACTGATGCACAAGCTCCCAGCAAATGATAAGCCTATTACATCTCACTCGTTTGATGGGGAGAGTGGGGCCATTGACAAGGAAGGCACCGAGGTCAAGTCTGGTTCAGGTATGGCAGTTATAGGTTCTTAAGTCAAAAAATGCCATGGGGTTGATGGGTTTAGATCATTTGGATCACTACTCATAGGTCAAAGAGGACTCAGAGTAGCTTCTACTTAAATAAGGAGTGTCAAGAACTCTTCATGTGCCAGAATTTGATTCCCTACAACATGGAATAGGTGGGTTTTCATAGCCTTCACACCAGCCTCCCATAGCCCACCAAAATGAGGTGCATCTGAAGGGTTGAAATGCCACGTCACTCCAAAGACAGATGCAGCATACGCAACTTCATTCTGATGAATGGAAGACTGTAAAAATGTCTTCAACTCCCGACTGGTGCCAATGAAATTTGTGCCACAATCACTGTATATGTGGCAGCACCTTCCTCTTCTTCCTATGAAATCCTTGAATGCTGCCAGAAAACCCTCAGTTGAAAGACTGGATGCCAACTCCAAGTGTATAGCCTTGCTACTGAAGCACACAAATAGGCCCACATATGCCTTACAGACTCTTGCTCCCCACAAACTTGCAATAGTAATGGAGTAAGCAGCTGGTTCGTCATCTTGCTAACAGTAATTTTCGGCACCCCTGGGGTATATGAGGAGGGCACTTCGCCCTAGCAAGCAGAGTAGTCGATGGCTCGCCCTTCGAGCCGAGTCAGCCTGGCACTCCCTCCTATCCTGCAATAACACGCACGCCTGCTACCTGACCAAGGGAGCCAGTGTCTGCTCTCTAATCACTGCCCTGTTGAACGGTCATAATTAAAAATCTTATCAGCCCACATGTAGCATACGTGACTATTGTAGGCCGTTTTTACGCCGCAGCCAGTTGCCTCACGTGCCGAGTGATCAATAACAGCAGAAGTTGTCAAGGTCAAGACGTGCTGAAGCGTGCAGCCTGATGTGAAGCAAGAGAAAAAAGATGAGATACAGCAGGATTGTTTTCTTTCTTTTTTTTGTTTAGTTTATGGACTGAGTGCTAAGCTGGTCCTTTTTTTTGGCAGTGCTGTAATAAAAAAAAGAACCGTGTCGTCTCTTCATCCCCAACCCCTTGGACACTCACCAGACACGGAAACAAAGATGATGGCTGGGAGAAAATGGGAAACAAAGGCAAACATGTGGCACTGCTTTGCCGCCACACGCTGCTAGTTGTCACGTGACTTATAACAGCCGGTGCCGGCAGTTGATGCAAGCTTGATGCGAGCGGCCGCGCGCACACAAGCACAATCTGGTTTTTTGGTGGCAAGGGTTGGGGGGAGTGAATGGTTATTGGCTGGCTTGGACAGTCAGGAGGGGTGTTATCTATTTTTAGCAATGTGTTTCTTACAGTACAGCACTCACCAAGCAAAATACAACACGGACAGGCAAAAAGCCGAATAATACAATACCGTTACTATGCACACGTCCGGTGGCTGACTGCGTGGCACTGATTATACGTGTAGGAGCAAGGAGAAGAAAGTGCAGAGAGGGCACGTGGAAAAATGTGAGATAGGCGTGAAGGGTGGAGGGAGCGTGGAGAAGTGAGGAGGAGATACGACAGCGTTAGTCATCACGTCTCACATATGTCAGTGTTGCGCGGGTGGCCTAACTCACCAGGCGCGCGCGCTTTAACTGCATTCCAGCCAAAGTTCCTAACATTTTTTTACAGTTCCATTTTGTTTCACAACTGCATATCACCAATTTATTATAACTGCAGTATGTTATTGTTTAATGTACGCAAATGTATTTTTAAATAACGTTTTACTGTGATCAATTGCACTTTGCTTAGCTTTGATCAATTTGAAAATATTAATTTTTCCAGGGTTCCAGGAAATTATGTCGTTAGATCGGGGGTCTACTGTATTATGCTGTGTGGACTTGGAATGGTGTTGCTATAAAGTAGACTTGGACTGTTTTTGCATCCAGGAAACGTAGTGACTTTTTTTCACTGCGAGAGGGCGACAGTATAGAAAATGGCGGCAATTGTTTTGATGATGTCGGCAATCCCTCTAACAACAACCTTTATGTATCTAAGGAATGAATATTTCATTTATTTTATTTTTAAAAATACCATGACATTATGTGGCATAGCCATTCTGAGATCTGGTCTTCAGTTCAAATTGTGTGTAAGGCTGTGTAAATGTGCCATTCTAGCACCCAAAGAATATAAAGCTTATGAAATTATGTGAAATGATCATGAAGTCATCCAAAAGGGTAGAAATGGAGAGTACAAATCTGTAAAAATGGATATGCAGTCCATTAACCTGCGAAATTCCTCAACAGCGCCCATGTGACACACCACTTCATAACATTAATTTCAAGGTTAGGGCCCCAGCAATGTTACTGTGAAACCTTAACATGCAAAAACTCTCCAAATGAAGGTTGAAAAAAAAAATTAACTCGGCCCAAAGTTATCACTGGCTGTGCTCTGGGTAGATAAGTTTTCAAGACACATAGGCTAGTCCCATCCAATTATTTTTCACATTTAACAGACTGTATTTTCCACAGGCCTGCTTTGCTAGGACTATAAAAATGGGCCAGAAGTTGCTTCTTGCATGGGTAGCTATAGCTACGTGGCCTGCTCCAAAGTCATCTAGACTAGTAACTTGGTTATCGTAACACTTGAAGCCGAAACCTCTACAATTTATCGTATGAACAGATCCTAAAATTAAGGTAAAAAACAGCTGCTCTAAGCAATACATGCGGGCAAAGCCTCAGGCAGACTGCTAGTGCAAATCATAAAGACGTCAACAATAACCAGGTGTTATCAAGGACATGAATAGTAACTTTGTTTTAGATGTGTGCAATGTATCTGGCCAACACTTAGGGTTTCTGAGTCACACTCTTCTGGAATATTTCAGCTTAGCATAAAATTAACTCTGACAACTCAAACATTTGTAGTATGTAAGGTGGCTTTCACTGTGAGGCAAAGTGCCCTACATAATAAACATTTTCTTAATATTTTCATAAATAATGAATTAAACCTGCTATTACTATAGCATTTCGCTATAGAATGATAGCTTATTTATTTTATTTGTTTATGTTTTTAAACTTAACCTAAATATTTTGTTTGTTTATGTACTTCTGTTTGTTGTAGTATTTAACCTAATGTTTACATTTTCTCTTTGGCTAGAATGATAGTTAATTTGCCTCTTCCTAGTTAGCTATTTTAATGTTATTTACATTATTTTATCATGTCAGGACTCACATCCAATATTTTATTTTAATTTTATTTTGTTTTTGTTGTGTCTTGAATGTAGGTTTTTCTCTTTTTGTTTAGTTTTCGTTTCGGTTTGATCGCGATTTCTTTCGTTTTAGCCTCGAACCCAGACGTTTTTGAAGTATTCTAGTTAGGCTTGAGAAATAGCCGGGATTTTTGAAAGTTTTTCGAGGCTTCGAATGGAATTCTTGGCCCGGCGACTGACGCGAATGGACGTGTCAGCTCGCGTCCGCTCGTTTTACTGATAAATTCACGAGCGTCATCTTAATTTTGATTAGCTTTTGCGGGCCCAATATAGCAGTGTCACGGCTATGGGTCGGAATAATATGAAAGGAAGAGTTATTCGACCATGACTTCAATTTTTCCTGAAGTGTTCAAGCAACCAAGCCGGTGACGCGCCGACGCCAAAGGTGACGCCATCGACGCCACGGGACCATATAAGCGGTATGACACGGAATTTTAGCCTGTCTTAATAGGTCAAGAGATCAGCTACGTCTGTGACCAGGTAATCACCGACTTTGAAGTGTTTTGGTGCCGTGAGAAATGGCTTTTCTCAGCTAAAGTCCGACGTTCGTATGGTCTGCGCAAACCTCTTAAGACCAGAGGTCCGAAAGTATCAAGGCTCTCATGCTCACCTCACTGAGATTTTAATTTTCAGCTATGCCGGAGCATTAGTACATAATTGATACGTTTATTCTGAACTGTTAATTTTGCGAATATTTTAATTAATTGTTTTACTGAACTAACTAGTGAACACTGCAGTAACAGTTGGAGAAACAGTCTAAATTCTGTAATTTTAATTAATACCATCTTGGACTATATCTATTTTATAATAACCTCAATCAATTTCCTACTATAAACTCTACTTTTCAACAGCTATAAAATCACCTAATCTCATTAATTTAAATGTTGTAAGGATGTGGTAGTAACTACTTCACCAGTCTAATTTAATTCTTTTTTCATTTAGTTATTATTTAATCAGTCAGCTAATTAAGAATTTTCGTTAATAAATCAGTTTTACTGACATCTATTTATTCCATATGTTCTGCTTGTTTTTTTTTTCTTTTTCTTCGGTGCTTCCAAGTACACACCTTAGAACACGTTACAGCGGCGCTATCAACGCGTGGCTCGATTTAGAGTTATTTGCACAGAATTATGGCAAATCAGACACCAACAAAAACACCCTCGTTGAGAAGTTCTCGTAAACCAGAAGCAGACTCAAGTGAGGACAGTGATACAGACACTGCCAGCATGGAGCAGCCGTCAGAGCCAGAACAGACTGAGACCCAGGTGACACAAGTGACAGGTGAGATGTTAAACACAGACGAGATAGCTGGAGGGGCAGGAGCTGTTCCTACTAATCACCAAGTATCTCATAGCAACACTACACTACTTACTCAATTTGGTACAACTCACACATCATCTACTGCACCCGAACATAACATAGTTGCCATGATACAACAGCTATCACTGAGGTTAGACCAGCAATTTGCCCAACAAAAATAGGACCTAACCAAACAAATTGCTCAATTACAGGCAGACAATGTAGTTCAAAAACGAGAAAGGTCGCAGCAGTTTTCGCACCTACAGAACGAAAACATACGCTTAAGACAGAGCCTGACAGATCAGGGTACTCAATTAAGACAAGACCAATCTAGTGACCTTGCATAGCAAATCACACAGCAGAGACAAGGTATTGTGCAGCAGATCACTCAGTTGGAAGAGAAGGTAGTGAAACAGGGTGAGGAAATAGCAAGTAGGCTTGATACAAAAATGGTTGAACTCAGAACAGAGACAGAAAATAGGTTACAGGAAGTACAATCAGTAGTGGAACAAACCAGGGAGGATCTACAAGGGCAGTTCGCTAT
>PNEQ01027241.1:0-24650 GCA_003012365.1 Medauroidea extradentata
ATTAATTTATCTCTTTGTACCAAATATTGTTTAAATTCAGTTTTTGCAGTTTTACGAAGTTGAGGTGAAAGCCCACCGCGCCGGTGTTGTATTGGAGATTGTAAGTGTGTAAAACGTATCCGATGGTTAAGTAAACATCTTGCCTCCAAAGTCTGATTTTGCTATTTATTTAGTGCAGTTATCCTTGTGCCAGCATGGCAGCATGAATATTTAGTGAGTTTTTCCGTTTCTTGCCGTCTCGAGCCCACGACGAAGAGAGAAGACTTGTGTATCTACCGCTGAACTGAACCAGCTAGCCGAGCGAACCAATAAACGAACCCCAGGGAGATTAGAGGCAGATGTGTATTAAGTGTAGCACCACAGTAAATATAAATTGTACTGTTCGTTATTGCTTAAAAATATGTTTTATTATTATGTAAATGTTTCTGTATATTAATTATAGTGTTGAACGGCAATACGTGCATTTATAATTCAAGTCGAAAAGTTTGTTTGTATAGCAGAGTAAATTTGTGCCCCGAGAGAGTATTTCCTTTGTGCGAGTGTGGCTCACCTGGAAATGCAGACAGACTCGAGCAGCAGAGCGGCCATTTTGCTAACGGTACTTCAGCCCTTCCCAGGGGTATATAAGGCGGGCGTTTCGCCCAGATAGTCAGTCGTCAGCGGCTCGGCCTTCGGGCCGGGTCAGCCTGGCACCCCCGCGAGAGTTCGTTGGCAGCTCCTCTGAGTTCCCGTCTCTCAACACCCCCGGCTTCGGCCAACCCCTACCTATCCGAGGCGACTTCTTGCGAATGGAGACCCTCAACCCTGTACCTACCTATCCGAGGCGACTTCTTGCGAATGGAGACCCTCACCCCTTACCTAACTAACTGAGGCGACATCTTGCCAAGGGAGACCCTCACCCCTTACCTAACTAACCAAGGCGACTTCTTGAGAAGGGAGACCTCCACCTTCCTGTAGCATTCCCTTACCTACCTCACCCACTGAGAGACTGAAAGGAGGAGGTTTTGTCACCCAGCTTCCGCGCCGCGTGCTTAAAAGGGAATACGCCCTAAGTAATGTCAGTTATAAAGTGTTAGTACGCACTTCGCTGTCTCGTAAAGTTATTGGAAGATACAGATTGTAGTAAACTTTCCTTGGGATCAGAGAGATCGCCGTATATTTAGCAGTAACCCAGTCTGGCTCGTTTATCCAGCATCATCGACGGCGCAGAGCCTAAAGTAAGAGGCTATTGAATGTCGTTGCAAACCTCTCAGGATCAAAGAGATGATCGCCCCCTAGTTTCGGCCACGAATAAGGCCTCAATCTTTGCCCAGTATCTGGATGGCCCGGAGTGCCATGTAGAATTGTATGCATCATAATATGTCCTGTGGGCTTAGTACTGTATTTCGAAGTTGTCGTATCATTGTTATTGTTGTACCCTGTTGTCGTATCTCATATTGAGACCCCAGTGTTAAAATGTATGTCATCAAATTATGATTGACATCTAACCCTGATTGTGGACCATGTACCAAAGCTAATGTTGTATTCATCATGCTGTGACAAGTACTGTAACTTGTGTTAATGAATATAAACACCCATTGAACTGAATTATACCTTGTTTTCTCCTTTCATGAGATTAACCTGTGTACCAACCTTTATATCTAATACGAGGCAAGTGATATATGCCTTGCCCTCTATTTATGTAAAAGATGACACCCTGTGCTAGCAAGTAGAGTTCGTCCTTGTTGGCTCACTCAGTAGTCACTCGCTGAGTCGAGGATAACTCTATCACCAACTACTCTAGAAGAACCACACCAGTATCTCATGCTCTCTACCTCAAAGGTCTTCTAGATACACACACTGCTCGCATTCAGCAATCTTACTTGCAACCCCGCACATCTAGCACAGCGGGATCGCGTCAACAGTTCCTTCCCTCCTCCTCCTCGCCCCTAGTGAATACATCTTAGCCTCCCTCCCGCTGCTTCACAATTTTTTACTCCAATGATTTTTTTTTATTCTAGCAAGGCACATAAATTTTTTTCCCTGGAACTTGTTGCAAAAATCGTGGTGCGCATTATACACGAGGGCGCACTATACACGAGTATATACAGTAATTGTGTGTTGTGCATAAATATACAAAAATTTATAAACACAGCTTTCTTTGTTTTTAAGCATCACTTTGAGGTGTTTTTGACACCGCTTGTGGCTTAGTTTCCACACCATTTTTTGGGGTCTCTAGTCATTTATTATACCAACCTACACATTTACTGACAAATCTCTGTTGATGGCTGGTTGGATACGTCATGTAGCTATGTTCCTCGGCCCATACTTGAGTTATGTGTACTGAACTGTCCCATTTTTTTTTATGCCTTTTTTTTTGTATTTTCCTACATATGTTACATTACATTATATTATTACGAAAGAACTATTATAATAATTTAGCATTTGTTAGTAACTGAAGGATACTATGATTATTTAGTTCCAAGCAGTTTTTCTCTGCTCGCTGTATGTGTACTACATTTTATTTCACGTCACAAGTCCAGACAAGCAGCCACATACCAGGCTGCTTCATAGCTGGCAACACGCCACCGCTACGGAGGCTCTGTGCATGCTCAAAGCAGTGTTTCACAACGCATTCCCATTCCTTTCTGTGCAATGTCGTTACAATGCAACGTTAGCCCACATCTGCTTAGTCAACCACCTCCAAACATAAAAAACCTCACTTTTTTTTTTTAATTCATTGCACTGCGTTCAGCTCTAATCTGCTCTAATTGGCCTGTTTGCCCACCTGCAAGCACTCGAGCAGTTGCACACATAACTACTCTTAGCATTACCGCATATTTCTTACGACTCGTTTAACGATGAATGTATTGCCTCATCCTCAAGTGACATGATGTGTGTTTGTGTTGCTCCTGAGTTTTGATCTGTTAATATATTTGTTGTGTTTGCTCTACATGAGCTGTTTAAGGCACAAGCCTATTTATTTTGTGTACGCCTTCTATTTTCAGCACGCAATTAAAATTACATAATTTATGGTAGCAAATAATATAAACATATTCCCATTAACACATAGAAGGCAGTAGAGAACAAACCATTAGTATGGTGAAGCAACTCTCATCTGTAAAAAGTACACACTATAGGAAGTGTGGATCTTGTTCACGCAGAGCAACAACTGTTGGCAGAACTACTCACGTTCAGGAAAGTCTGCTTCCTGTTAGGCCGGTACCTTCCGTACATAGTATGGTCAAAGCAAAACAGAGGTCAACGTATACGAACATTGTGCTACTGTCTCTCCGTTCCTCTGCCATTACCGCAAGCTGCACCACAAACTAAATGCATACATGTAAGCTCTGCAAACATGTAGCCTTCCATGGTGTCTGAGCTACTGCGACGATCAACATCGTAAGTGTATAACATGTAGTGGGCAGGAGCAGAAAATAAGCATCAAAAAAGGTAGTGCAGACATACCTATCAAACACAACATGTCAGACACTTGCTGTTCACAATAGGTATATGGTTGATGCCAGGTTGCTTACAATCCTTAATAAATTTGTGACACTTATTCATTGTTAACCGGTATGCTATAATATAGTGTATGGATTTCATAGTACTCAAGAGTTAATAGCCTACCTAAGGCCACCACATTAAAATATTACCATTAGTTTAAAATTAATATTCTTCACATGCTTCAAGAGAGCTCATTTTACCATTAATATCCTATAGTAATGTACCTATACGTTATCTACATATGTATACCAAAACTTGACATCACATTTACTTAATCTACAGAGAATTTATAAATGTGATCTTAGTGAAAATTATAATGGCACTGCATACCAAACTCTCAGCCATTGGATATACAGTAAATGTTAAAATAAATTTTCTCACCACATTTACAGTTAACAATCCAACCAAAAGTAATGTAAGTTAAATTTCTTAAGAAATATCATCATACAAAGGAATTGAAAAATAATACAGTATTGGTCCAAATAAAAGGAGACTGTTTTTACATTAACGAAAGATGTGAAAATTGGGAACTGACATACAGTATTTCCGTGAAGTAGACTTGCAGCGCCACAAACATTAGTTCCAGGTTGAAAACTGAACTGCTGCAAGTGCACGGCTGCCAGGCTGCATGCCCAAGATCATCGGCAGGCTGACAGGCATGGAGCGCTAGTGACTGTTCTTTTGTTCCAGCGAACTACCTTCTTTGTGTTACGTAAATGTTACTTTTAATACACAAGTAAATTTTAACCATGCAACATCTAATGTTAGAAAAACAGAAAGTTAAAATATATGGAATTGACTTTAATGGGATTCATTACCATTGTGGCATTTTCTATTTATACATTAGCGTAAACAGTGAAAAATGAACAATCGCAGGCTGGTATAACAACGGGGAATGAACATAAGACATACAGTGGTTGTAGGAGGAGTTTTGACACAAACTTTAAAGTGTTTGTTGTTAACGAGGCTGTGCAGACCAACAAACGTGCCACTGCAAGTAAATCTGCTGCAAAGTGCTCATTCAACATGGAAGGCATTTTGAGGACAAAAAAAAGATTTTTTCCAAAGTTAATGGGTGCGTAGACGCGTAGCTTTGTTTGTCAAAGCAAAAAATTACAAAAGAAAACCAATCACTCCGGAAATAATGGTTATGAAAAATATTGAAGTGGCAGCACAATTGGGTGTTCCAAGAGCAGAGTTCAAGGCTGATGAAGAGCTTATGTCCTTTCAAAGGTACACTACTAAAGTTCAGAAGAAAAACAGCTATCTCCTGTCTCCAATTCAAAATACTGACCAAATAGCAGTTTATTTTATCATGCAAGGGTCAAGAACAGTGGACAATGTGGGGGCAAAGTCTGGGAGAACACTACCTACAAGTTAAAAAAACTAAGGATGGCAGTTATGCTGACTGTGTTAGCAGATGGAGGGAAACTACCTCCTTACATCAGTTTGAAAAGGAAGACAAGGCCAAAGGAAAAGCCACGAAATGGCATTCTTAGAGTTCAAGAGAAGGGATAGATGGACTCCGCCAAGGTCCCAAGACTGGATTAAGAGTGTGTGGTGCAGGAGACCAGGAGCACTACTGGGCCAGAGGGGCATGCTTGTTTTGGACTCATTCCATAGCCGTATTACTCCAGAGGTGAAGGCTTCTTTGCAGGAGGATATAGACTTAATGGTAATACCAGGTGGGGTGACATGACATCCCAACTAGTGGTATTGGATGTGGCAATAAACAAGTCTTTCAAAGACAAAATGAGAGCTATGTTGTACAGTGACTGGCTTCTCTGTGACACTCATGTATTGACATCGTCGGGGAAAATAAAGACATTGGTCACGCTGGTGCTTGGATTACAGAAGCATGGCAGAATATTATTCCCGAGAATATTGTCAAAGGTTTCAAAAAAATTCTATATTTTCAATGCTCTAAGTGGAACAGAAGATGACTTTAACTGTGGCAGGAAAAATGTGCAGATTGTGGATGATGACTAACTTCATCTTTTCTACTAGACAGACATCAAAAAGTCTTATTTTTTTGTGCAACAGTGTGTAAATATTTGATTAATTGATGTGTATTTTGGTAAATTCTGAAGCATACACAATGAAATTATTGGTTAATATTTTTTTGTGGAAAAACCATAAGAGCCCAGAAAGGGAAAAACCTTTTTTCCTTGACAACTAGAAAAGAAATAGGGGATCTGCCTCGAATTGAGGTCGGCCTCTATTCTGGTAAATAAGGTAACTATAGGTAAATGTCAGGTTACTGTGGATTAATTTTTTTTTCACTAGGTGTTTTAAAAATTCTGAAAAAAAAAAAAAAAAGAAAATTAAGTACATACTGAAGGTTCATTAAGGGAAGACGTCTGATGATGCCACATTTGGTTAAAATTTGCATACACAGTATGTAATCAACAACGCATCTCTGCAAATACTCTACAAGCAAATTCCAACTCAAAAACTGCAGCAATTTTGCACTAGAGAGCATTCTCACTGCAAAATGACATTGACTGCAGGAACTAGGGAGACAATACGCAATAGGAGCAAAAGATGAGTCCAAGCACTGTTGCCAAGTGTTCTCTCCTCCGTCTCGCCCCTCCATACCCACCGCTGACCACCCTTCCACTTTGTCGTAAGCCGCTAGGAAGGATGGTATACATGACAGCCAGGCCTTCTACGCAGCCTTGGTGCACAGACTGCTTGCGCGCTGTACAAATATTCTCTCTTCGGGTGGTCCAGTAGTATATAAACATAAACTGCTAATTGTAAAACTCACTCTCGATCCTTGTCAGGTATCTTGTCTGCAACGTGGTCCATTATCTTGCTCCTGGAGCCAAAGTGAAACAAAGGGTACCGGAGTGGCACCTGCAGGAACACAGAGATCATCTGGACCAAGTGTGCTACGAAGCCCAGAGCCACAGAGATCATAATTTCCTCGCTAGAGGCAAAGTCCTCGGAGTTAGGAAGATGAACATCACAAATATGAAAGGTATTGGCAGAAACCTGCAACCAGTACAAAGAAACCCTTTACTTTCCATCACAAAGCACAGCAACATAGTTTTATTTACACTGTCATAAAATAGTTATTTTTGTAAATATTTTACGTACATTCATGTAAAACTAACATACTCCACAACACATGGACATGTTAAATTCAACAAGCTTCAATATATACTTTTGCTAGTAATAAGACAAATCCAGAAGATATTATGCACCTTTTAATTTACGTCTACCGAAATACAAAATTAAATCACTCCCTAAAACCAATACCAGGAAACAAAGTTCGAGGTTTCGTATATTTGCGAAAAAATCATGAATATAAAATAATAAACCTAGTCAATAGATAAATACACAAATACCCTTTCTTTGGCCATGTATCCCATAAGGATGTGTGAAATGGCAATGAAGGGGTCAGAGATATGGCTTATATCGCTTAAAAATGTTAAATTTTTCAACTGTAATAGAAAAGGTTTTACCAAAATAAAAGCAATTTAACATATGAAAATACATAGCTTACTTAAAATTTAAATTTATTAATTAATTTCCTTTACTTGTATTATAGAAAAAAAAAGTTCTAAGAACATTGAACAACATTTTAAAAATTGCAGTTGAAGTTACTTCAACCCTCTCACCATCCAAACGCACAACACATTTTAAAATACTGTAAATACATATGGGGGTGCTATTGTGTATAGATATACCAAAGCATAAATAAATATTTAAATTTAGGTGCATGCCAGGTTAATGTACCCTCAACTTCGACGAGGGACAGTTGACCCAGTAAGGAGGGGTGACGCTCATGCCCCTTCGCTGCCGGGTTTAACCCAGGAAGTTCCCGTCACGGGAGACCCCCCATAACCAGGCACTTACCAGGGTAAATATATGCACCTGCTCCCTACTTACACTATGTCACACCATGTGAATTTTATCCTTTAATTCATGGTATGATTTTATACTGACAAATTATTTATTGAAAGAACTTACTATATTTGTGCTATAAATTGCTAACAACCAGCTTTACTACAGAAATGCACCCTAATCATAATTTCTGGATTTTTAATGGGCCAAAAATCATTTACCTTAAATTTTTGCAAAATCACTTTCCCGAACCATTAGGTATCATAAAAATGGGACCCACTTGGACTCTAAAATTATAGTTAATAGTTTCAGACATTTCAATATACTTATTCATATCTCTACAGGACCTCATGTTTATTGAAATACCATAAAGGACAAGGGAAGCATAAATACCTAAGGTTTTTCAAAACAACATTTGAATCAATCGGTAGTATAGTGGAATCCTTTTTCTACAATTATCAAAAAAACCTTAAATAATGCAGTTGGGTGGACAAAAGAGGGAAATTTCTAACGTAAAATCAGTAAATGGGACACCAGAAAGTAGGTACACAGGGAGTATTGTGATGTGCACTGGCACGTAGCCCATACTTGGTCTCTTATCATACAGAAATTTCAATTTTTTTTTCTCTCTTAATAGTTTTTTTTTTTTTGTTTATAACAACTTCAAGTAGGCTTAACCAAGTATAAGGATGTATACGGTGGGATCCAACATATTAATTGGGGATGAGGTGATCCGCGACATATTGATGATGCAGCACATCCCCAATTAATAAACTAATGAATATTTAGCTGGTATTGTGGAATAAAATGCTTTGCAAATTTGTCAGCAACTATGTTACATATTTTTCTGTTATAAATGTCAATTGACCAGCTTTTCAAACAACTTGGGTCCTGTTGTATCACTCCGCCGCTCGGCCGATTAAGTATGAGTATTCACCCGGGAGAAGTTAGTCGTGATCCATCGGAGCTGGTGAGCGGTCGTGAAGAGATGACCGGTTAAGTCGTAGTTAGTTAAAGCTTGCAAACAGGGAGCCGTGGCATGTCGGAGCTTGGACGCGGTCGGCGGGAGATGGCCGGCTGAGTATTTTGTTAGTTGGGGCGTCATGACAGGAGTAGAAGGATGTGTAAGAGGCTGGAGAGGGACCATGAAGCCTAGAGGGCGGATACGTTAGTAGAAGGGATTTTTCTTCTTTTGCATACTGCCTTTTATTTTATATTTATGTAACCAGAAGTAGGTACTTATAACCGCATAATCAGAACTATTGAGCCGATAAATGACCCAATTTACTCTATCGGGCTGAAGGCCTTAATAAACAAACACTCAGAAGGCTTAACCCCACGGATAAGCTCGCACAAACAGGGCAAGGCTCAAGCAAAACTCCTACCTATTCTTAAAGATGTAGGCTGCAAGGTTTAAGGTTTGTCAACAACATTCTTGAACAAAGAAAACTCAGGCAAAATCATTAATCACCAATATCTTCAGGTACTTTTCAAATTTACAAGACTTTACAATGCAATGCATACATCCAATAGGGCTTCGTGCAAAATGTGCACAGTTCTAATTTACACACTCTTAAATCGTCGAATGCCCACCACAAAAAAACAATAAAGGGCCTGATGCTTATTATAATTACAATCTGACGCATTGAGTTTTCCTCTACAACACCTTAACTACACTCAGAACATTCATACGCATATAGTCTCCAGCAGTTTACGGGAAATCAGAAGGTTTGTAGACAATCTCCTTGTCCAAGGACGACATTAAATTTTCACAAGCTCACCGGCCTGTGCAAATCCAGGCACCTTAGCATTTGCTGTTATTCGGCTCTCCCGGTCTCGCTAAAGGCCCCGCTTGACATAAAGGGAAGCTAAATGTTTGCCATTTGCCCAAGTTCAGTGGACCTTCAAGGCGATAAATGCACCGGCACAGAAACAGTCGGGGGAGACTCACCCATATCTTGATGTTCCGCAGTCAGCTTAAGCGGACTCACCACACAAGCAGCAATGTCCCTTGGTAATGCTTCTCCCAGTTTACCAAGTGGTGCAGAGAGCCCACATGAAGTCCTGGTTACCATCCGGTGGCACTCGTTAATGAGGAGGGCTTCCCCTCCTAGACCTTTCCTCGTCCATGCCCGACACAAGAGTAAGTTCTCTTGGTCGAGCGGCTGCCAGCTCGACTTGCAGACGCGCGCGTCCCTACCGCCAGTCGACGGAACCAGACCACCCCCTCCCCTCCCGGGCCTACCCCTCCATAGCCAATGGAGTGGGAGGTCCGATGAGGAAAGGGAATGCGCCGGCACCGTAAACTGGGGCTTCCACTATTAATCAACCTAGCCGAGATCCTCGAGACCTCAGGAAAACCAAGAAGAAACCCTCTAAAAACCCCAAAACTCAACCTGGACTTGTGAATAATCTTAATTACTCCTAATAGAAAGCCCTTTAAGAGCTTCCAACCCCTTCAGGACAACCCCCTAATTAAGGGTTATCGCTCAACCCCCCACCCTATCAACTCCTATGGACGGGCAAACAAAAATCCACTCATACAACAGCTCCACACAGCACACTACACAATGCACTAGATCATAATACAAAACCCTTCATAAAACCAAAACAAAGCATTATGAATATTGATACAATAACATCACTTCACAATTCAAGCTCACGTAGTGAGTCATACCATTCTGCACAAAACCCTCTTAAATAAAAAAAAATACAAATTCACATTAAAGCTATATGCCGGTTCCACCAACACTTATAAAATAGTGATAGTTCACAGGAACCTATTTCCCAGTCACACACATTCCCTTATAAATCACACTCCAAAAACCACATATTAAACATTAAAAACCATGCAGGTTCATCGAATCATCACAAACACACTAACCCCTATTTAAATATCTCTACTATATATAATAGCACCATGGTGATCAATATTCCTTTGGAGTACTCCATAACTAGAGACACCTGTTTTTCGCGGCGCGCAAAATCGCGAAATTATTGCAAAATTTGCCACTTCTGTTTGAAATCGCGAAATTTATTAATTATGTGTGAAATGACAAAATTTTTGACGTATTTAGTAGTAAGTTATGTCCGATTCGAAATATTGATTATACAAATCGAGAAAATAGATTTTCGACCACAAGTCGAAAGCGAGTTTCGAGAGTATCGAAAGAGACACGAAAATGGCGGATGTTTGGATTAAGTAACGCAAAGTGTTCGTTTATTCTGGTTTTACGTGATTCCAGTTTATTTTTGTTTGAAATTGTAATGATAAACTATATAGTAATCTTTTATTACGGCAATATTAATTACAACCAAAAAAATTTACGTCTGTAATGATGTGATGTACATTTTGTCAGAATGAGAGTCTCGGAAAATAACGCAATGTAACCTTGCTTCACACGCACCGCGTAAAATACATGGCACGAATGACATAATCCAGCATAATTTTTCCTGCAACAAATAACAGTGAAAATAATGGGGGTAAAATTGTTGCATCTTAAATAGAACATTTAGAGACGAAACACGAATGAACAAATTCAAGGTATGTAGGGTATGCTATTCAAAATTTTTTTATTCTTTATAGCGTTGTTCGTAACTTCGAGTAATTAATACAGATGCGATGCCATACAATATGACGTAAAAATAATTATCTCGCCGTTCAATTGTATAATTGCGTGGTTATAATTGTGAGGTGGTCCAAGATAACCTAAAATTAAGTTACGAATTTTCTAAATTTTTTATAGAAAGTGTCCTTTTTTATTTGAGAAAAAGAATACCGATAACAGCGTGTCAAGCAACTAACATTAGTTTATAAAATTTTATCCGTCATTTCAATTATATGTATTGGTGTGTTTAATATGCCTAATCTAACCATTAAACGTAACGAATGGGTAAATTTTCAACCACTTAATTAACATATATGTAAAGAAAGTCATTTTACTTAAAATATTTAACTAAAAATAGAATACTTTGCACTCATTTGTTACCTTCAAAATTTTTCTTTGAATTTTACAAAATTAGCTAAATTTATGATGAAATGACTTGGAAATTGACGAAAAAGTCAACGAATTCGCCTTGTCAAAGTTGATGAAATCATGAAAATATTATCACCGAAAACAGGTTGTCTATCCATAACATTAACTTCTCAATACATTAAACACATAAAACACTTACACACATTGCACTGGCCAGTGACATGCACAAAACAAACAACACAATGACTCATGGTCGGGCGTGAAAGGGCTTCAGATGCACCACATGTGCTTTCCTTAACACACAAGGATTGCCCTCTTTACACATCGACCAGCTGTTTTCTCCTAGGCATCTCTGCAAGACAAAAGGACCTTCATACCGAGGGGACAGTTTAGCTGAAACTTTAAAAGCTAGGTCTGAGAGACGAAAGCTTCTACACAAAACTTTGTCACCTACCCTGAAGGAGTTAGCACTTCGCCCCACATTATATCTCCTAGCCGCCAAAGTTTGAGCCTCCTCCAACCAATCCTTCACCCTGGTAAGCAAAACCTTGCGCTGCACTTCCGAGTGCCTAGAATCTAAGGGGGGAACACCCCAGATATTCAATAGGGGTTGCGATACGCGCCTACTCAGAAAAATCTGTGTGGGATTCTCCCCGGTGCTCTCATGCAGCGCATCGTTAAATCCTAAATTGATCCAGGGAACCTGAACATCCCATTCATTGGGTACTGGGTCACTAAATACCCCCAAGGCAGCCTTCAAATTCCTGTTCACCCGTTCCACCATGTTACCATGTGGAAAATGAGGACTGCTAAAAGAGTACTTGATGTCCCATTCCGTACAAATGAGCTTAAATTCTTTCCCAGCAAAGCCGGCAGCATTATCACTCACTAACTCTGCTGGTGCTCCGAACAATTTCCAAATCTGATCCACTAACACGTCCTGAAGGACAGGAGCCTTCATGCTCTTAACCAGCACGGGGAAAGTAAATTTCGAGAATATGTCCAACACAGCTAATAGCGCTACGTTACCCCTTTTGGAGCGAACTAATGGTCCAAAAATGTCTATATGTCCTTTAGCCCAAGGAGAGGTAGGCAGTTCTGCGGCGTATAGACCCAGTTTGGTGTTTTTTGGTGCTTTAAACTTCTGATACTTCTCACATGTCCTCACATATTTCTTAATCTCCCCATTCATTCCAGGCCAATAAAAATCCCTCTTGATTTTGTCTTTAGTGCGCAACACTCCTAAATGCCCTCCCCCTGGTTGGTCATGGTAATACTGAAGGATCATACCTCGAACCGCCTCAGGAACCACCACACTTTTCCTGGCACCCGGCTCGACATAATACAATATATCTTGTTCCACTATATATGGAACTTGGACCCCTGTACTCAGCCCTGCACTGATAATTTTACATTCAGTATCCGACAATTGATGCTCCTTGATGGAAACAAATGTTTCAGGTGAGGACAGCAAAGTACCTACCAGCTCGCTCCCTTCCTGATCTAGCTTGGCGAAGTTATCCGGTTCGAACATTCGTGAGAGGGCATCTGCCACGGGTTAGCCTTACCACTTACGTGGTGGATCTTAAATCTAAACAGATGTAATCGCACCACCCATCTACCCAACTTTCCCAACTGATGTGGATGTCCCAATATCCATGATAAGGCCTGATTATCTGTGAACAAATTAAATTCCCTCCCCTCAAGAAAACTTCGAAAACGTTCCATGCCATACAGGCAGGCTAAACACTCTTTCTCATAAGCACTAAGCCGCCTTTCTGCATCAGAAAGAACACGGCTGGAATACGCTATGGGGTGGAACGGTTCCTTTTCTCCCATATCCTGACTTAAAACCGCACCCAAGGCCAGTGCTGACGCGTCCACATGCAGATTAAAGGTCTTCTGAAAATCAGGCAGACTCAACACAGGCTCCTCACACAATAATCGCTTCAACGCTTTGAAGGATTGCTGCTGCTCCATTCCCTACTCAAAAGGTCCTCCCTTTCCGTTTCAGCCTATTTAACGGCTCCGCAATATCTGACAACCCTAGGATGAAGCGCGCATAATAACCTATCATTCCCATAAATTTCTGCACACCTTTGACAGTAGTGGGACTTGGAAACTCCGCAATGGGTTTGACTTTCTCCGGGTTCACTCACAACTTGCCACCTCCGACAATGTATCCCAAGAAACTCACAGCTTCTTTCCCCATCTCCACCTTCTTGGGGTTAATGGTCAGGCCTGATGCTCTCAATGCCTCTAACACTGTTCTAACATGCTGCAAGTGAGTCTCCCAACTCTCGCTATAAATAATTACATCATCTATGTAATGAAAGACATATTTAAATTTAAAGTCTTTTAATACCTGATCAAGAACCCTACTCAATGCCTGGCTACCAAAATTACTACCCATAGGGATCCTCGTGAACTCATATTGTGCCCACGGGGTACTAAATGTGGTGTATTTCCTGCAATCTTCATGAATTTGAATCTGATAGAAACTGCTATTAAGATCTAATGTCGTAAAGAATTTTGCCCGACCCAAATGCTGCAGAGCTCCTTCCACTGTCGGTAATGGAAACGGGTCAACTGGTACTCTTCTATTTAAATTTGCATGGTTTACTACCAACCTAAAGTCCTGCCCACCCGGCTTGCTAACTAAGAATCCAGGTGAAGAATATTCTGAAGTAGATGGCACTACTACCCCAGCCTTTAATAATTTTTCAATCTTCTGACGATAACACTCCAATTTAATTGGTGAACATTGGAAAGGCCGACTCAAAAAGGGAGTTTGATCAGTCAGATGAAACTTATAAGGAACTACGTCGCATTTTCCTATTTTTTCAGTTATCACATCTCCATAGTCCTTTAGCACCCTTTGAACATCACAATTCCTACGCTCCACTTCCGCAGTGACAGCATAAATGTTGTCCCTCTTTCTAGATTCCAATTTTACCTGGACTTCTGGGCTAAAAACCAAAACATAGCAAGCCCTTCTTAAAGTCTACTTTGGCTTGAACAGCCCCCAAAAAATCCAACCCTAACATTGCCTGCACACACAAGCCTTTTATAATCGCAAAACTGAAGTTCCACGAGAAGCCTGCGATCTTACATTGCAATTGTACCGAGCCTTCACATTTCATGCTCAACCCATCGGCTGTAACTAAGTTCGGCACCGAGCCAGTGCACAACTTGCCCTTAAGCGAGGCATTGTTTCCTACTAATCATTCCCATAAGTCCCAACTAATCAAACTCTTGGCTGCTCCGAAATCCACTAATGCCCACTCCTCTATGCATTCCTGATGGTCCCCCACTGTACCAATATGACATTTCCTCTTTGGGTATCTCTGCCTTGGCGCGAAGTCGTTCGTAGCGGGGCTACAATGTCGCACCGTCCCTTCTCCCCCTCTCGTTTCCCGGACATTGTCCCTTCATGTGTCCCACCTCATTACATCGGAAGCAACGACGATCCCTAATTTCCACCTTGGCCTTTTTACATTCGACCAACCAGTGGCCTCTATCCCCGCAGTTAGCGCATCTATCGATTCTCCCCTGCGTACCTTTTTTTTTTATGAATTGATCGACTTTAGTCCATCCTTACTGTCCCGAACCTCCATTGACATAACCGGGACCTTAACATATTCCTTATCACTCCCTCAAGTCGTATACTGTGAAAGAAACTCCTTATAATATTCTTTGCGAGTTACTGCACGGCCTTGAACCTATATAGCTAAGTTCTTCAGCTCTGTTAAGGTAGTGGGGTACGAGCACAAATTACATTCACTGCCCTCGTTGCTGGAGAAATGTTTTCCATGATAAAAAGGATCAAATTTCTCTCATCTCTCACCTCCCCCAAAGCCCTGCTATAATCCACGATTGATTCCACAAAAGATATAAACGACTCGCCCGGCTTCTGAAAACGTTTGACGAGACGTTTAATACAACGTAACCTGACGCAGACGGGACAAAACCTATTCAATACTCCGCGTCGGAAGTGCTCTATACTACAGGTTTCCTCGTGTGACAAAACCTCCGCAAGGACTTGCGCTAACGGCCCCACACACTCTGCCGCCAAACCTGTCAACAAACTCTTATCCAAAATTTGTTTCAAATCGGTTATTCTAGATAACTTAATCAAAAATTCTAAGACGGGTTCTACTTCCCAGGAATCCACGCACGGCAAAGTTTTAGTTAAATTGTGCATCCAAATGTCATTTTGTTCCTTTACTTGACCCCAATTTTCGCGCCCTACAATCTTTCGTCACTCATCCTCTTCTTTAAACCACGTTATTGACCTTTGACGTAACTTTATAGTGGTTTCATCCTCTGAAACTACAAGCCCTCGTTCGTTTAGATACAGAGTTAAATCGGGCCGCCCCAGGCGGTACAAAAAGTCCGATGGTGCCGACATGCCTACGAGGAAAGCCGCAATATCTTGGTCAAGATAGCCTTTCAAAATTAATACCAGGCGTAATACAATAAACACAGTTACAAGTTTCATTCCCTTGTTCAAGAATGCGCAATTCCGTCAAAATTAAACAAACCACTTGCTCCAGAAGGGAGCAGAGTGGCGCAGTGAAATTGAGCCGATAAATAGCCCAATTTACTCTATCGGGCTGAAGGCCTTAATAAACAAACACTCAGAAGGCTTAACCCCACGGATAAGCTCGCACAAACAGGGCAAGACTCAAGCAAAACTCCTACCTATTCTTAAAGATGTAGGCTGCAAGGTTTAAGGTTTGTCAACAACATTCTTGAACAAAGAAAACTTGGACAAAATCACTAATCACCAATATATTCAGGTACTTTTCATATTTACAAGACTTTACAATGCAAATACATACATCCAATAGGGCTTCGTGCGAAATGCGCACAGTTCTAATTTACACACTCTTAAATCGTCGAATGCCCACCACAAAAAACAATAAACGGCCTGATGCTTACTATAATTACAATCTGACTCATTGAGTTATCCTCTACACACCTTAACTACACTCAGAACATTCATACGCATATAGTCTCCAGCAGTTTTCGGGAAATCAGAAGGTTAGTAGACAATCTCCTTGTCCGAGGACGACATTAAATTTTCACAAGCTCATCGGCCTGTGCAAATCCAGGCACGTTAGCATTTGCTGTTATTCGGCTCTCTCGGTCTCGCTAAAGGCCCCGCTTGACATAAAGGGAAGTTAAATGTTTGCCATTTGCCCAAGTTCAGTGGACCTTCAAGGCGATAAATGCACCGGCACAGAAACAGTCGGGGGAGACTCACCCATATCTTGATGTTCCACCGTCAGCTTAAGCGGACTCACCACACAAGCAGCAATGTTCCTTGGTAATGCTCCTCCCACTTTACCAAGTGGTGCAGAGAGCCCACATGAAGTCCTGGTTACCATCCGGTGGCACTCGTTAATACACCATTTCCACAATGAGGAGGGCTTCCCCTCCTAGACCTTTCCTCGTCCATGCCCGACACAAGAGTGAGTTCTCTTGGTCGAGCGGCTGCCAGCTCGACTTGCCGACGCGCGCCCCTACCGCCAGTCGACGGAACCAGACCACTCCCTCCCCTCCCGGGCCTACCCCTGCATGGCCAGTGGAATGGGAGGTCCGAAGTGGAAAGGGAACGCGCCGGCACCGTCAACTGGGGCTTCCACTACTAATCAACCTAGCCGAGATCCTCGAGACCTCGGGAAAACCAAGAAGAAACCCTCTAAAAACCCCAAAACCCAACCTGGACTCGGGAATTATCTTAATTACTCCTAATAAAAAGCCCCTTAAGAGTTTCCACCTCCTTCAGGACAACTCCCTAATTAAGGGTGATCGCTCACTATGACAGATAAAATGCCGGGCTAAGTATTACTACCAAGTTCAAGCGGCAAGTCATAGTATGTACGTAGATAGAAAAATCCACCTAAAGTAACCCTGGGCGAGCACTCACTATATTCGTTGCCCTTGTCGTGAAAAGTTCTTAAAAAAAGAGATTAAATAAAAGGAAAATGCCAATATTATTTTTTTTTATTTATTCATTCGTTGCTGATTAACCCTACTGCTATCCGGGCATCAGTATCATTCGCAACACCTCTACACCAGCTCCTTTGTTTTCGTCATTGTTCTGCCTGCCAACTAGTACATACAATAGCATCGGAAGAGAGTTACGTCGTCGCAGCATGACTACCACAGGCGTAGTAGCAGCGTAACATCATAACAACAAACAACAACACCTGTTACAATATATATACTGTACATATATAAATTTTAATATGTAAAAAAAATTGTAAAATAGAAAGTTGGAAAAAAGTACAGTAATGTACTGCTAAAGCTATTAGCATAGTCTTCAAAATGAAACAGACTTCAACACACCTACAGTATGTAGTTTTCTTTAGCACAGTTCTTAAAAAAAAAATTACATACATTTACAACAGTGCTACAAAAGTCTGCAGTATAAGTTCTCTGACTCCAGTGCTAACGACTGTGTATGACTGGGATGACACCCCCAGCATTGGAAACCACGGTACACATGTTTTGTCAGCATGACGGCATGGTCAATACTACAAGTCACACGTGATGGCATAGCCTAGCAAGGTCATCACCGCAAAATGGCCAAGCAAGAGCAGGTACAAAAGGGTAAGTTAGAAGTGTCCGAGCATTGATGGTGTAACTAATACCTAGAAGATGTGTATGAAGACTCCTCATGCCTGACCCCTGGCAATGTTTGCCTCTTACAGCCCACTAGCTACATAAGTCCATTTCATGTAAGAATTCCATTTTTTTATAGTTGTGTTCACATTTCTTTTTATAGCTGTTGCCATGTAATAAGCAGTGTTTCCCTATCTCATTAATTATTTTTGCTCAACCCAACACTCAGCTGACTCTCAAACTTTGCAGTATATTAAAATTAAAAGTATATTTTCAGAAAAATTATAATCTTCCGAGCTGTCAAAAAATTGAATTCTTATGTGAAACAGACTACAGTAGAACCCTGATTTAACGAACTCGGGAATAACGAAAATAGCTATTTAACGAAAGGATTTTTAGGAACCTTCAAAAAATAACAAAAAATTACTACATAACTAAGTGACTTTGATAAAATCTAATATTAATTGTAATTTAAGTCTTTTAAAAATACTAGCACCGACCGCCGTACATACTTATTTCTCAGTAGAAAAGCTTAAACCATCCATCGAGAAACAAAAAAAAATTTGTTAAAATTCGTTGAAAACTTCAGCCGCCAGAGTGATTTTGACATACACGCGCGTGCGCGGCCGAGCGAGCGCCGCTATGTTGCATAACAAGTGCGCGCCTAGATACTCATCCTGGCAAGCGAATAAGCATCTAGGTACCCAGTCTCCACAGCGCGGCGGTGATAAGCACAGGACCTAATTCACAGATAGTGCTTCGCGTCTCCGTTAGAATGCGCTGTAGTGCTGAGTGTTCTATTGATTAATTATATTACCGATAGAATGCAGTGGTGTGCAGCATGAATATTTACACTCGTGTCCAGTGATAAAACAAGCAAGATTATTAAAAAAAATATGTAATATTATTTATGCTGACATTTTACAATGAATTTACTACCATAAACGTAAATAATTTGTTTCTCCTATGCTAAAAAAAACCTTCGAATGCCAAGTATTTTTAGGCAGCAGGCCAACGAGTTTGTTTCACGAGCGTGGCTGCATACAAGCTACAAAGGCCACCGCCGTGCGTATTTAATTATTATTTTACCGTTGTCTCACAAACTTTTAACTGTTTTCATCAAATAAATTATTTTTTACTATTTTTCATGGGAATTTCCTTAATTTTGTTGATGGAGCGGACGGGAGAGAGACGGAAATATTGACGACTCTGCGGTGTTAGTCATCACTTTTAACATGTTGCTGGCGCGCAAGGGCGGCCTAACTCACCTTGCGCACGTTTTTGAAGTTTTATCGCCAATTATTTTTCTTTTCACGGCTGTGGCTTACCTGTTGACGGTAAATGCGTTTTGTTATTGTTTTGAGCCAAGATATTTTTTTAAAATTACATTAAATTCGGAATAAACTTACAGAGAAGTTAACTTTTTTCTGGGGGGGGGGGATTAAGTCAGATTTAGTGAAACATCGATTTAGAGTAAACATTGTCGGGTCCCATGACATTTCGTTAAATCGGGGTTCTACTGTATAAGCAATGGTGCCAGGCACAGAGAGCACATTGTGTTACTGACCTTCAAGCTCATAACTTCTCTTTCTTAGCAGTTACTACATTAAACAGCTAGTAGTAGCATTGTACTGTTACAAAGTCACCCAAGGGGCCGAGTTACTAAATTACTATGTTTGGTAATAACAAATTCCACTTCCCAAATAAAAAAAAATGTACCATGTCAAAGGACCCATCAAAATTGTGAATAAAATTTGCTAATTTCTGTGTTTAAAAATGTTAAAAGCAGTGCAAAAATTAAGTGTTAAAATTTTTAAGCTGAGAAAAAAATTGTATAAAGATGTAAAAAATTTTTAAGAAGTTGAAACATCTTTGTGTAATACTATCAAAATGATTACAGTTAACAAAACAATTTTGATTTTGCCTCATTAATATAAATTTTTAATATTTATAATGTATGCTTGGTACTTAATGTAAACTAATATTATTTATTTTTTACACTACAAGATTATATAATATACTCCTATACATATTTAGAACTTTTTATGCCTCCAGCTTATGCAGTCCCTTTCAGTACATGAAAAAATCTAATTTTTTAATACAAATAAAAAAAGTATGGCAAAATTCAGTTAATTTGTGTAGCGTACCTACCTAAACAGACCAAATGTTATTATTTATTCTCTAATGGGATAGCTGAAAATTTTGTTTCCGTGCATTTTAACAATTTCAAATTGTCTTCCTACTCTTTGCGACATAGAGCAGGTTCACAATATCGCTGTTTACACAAGTATAATTTCCGGTGATGTTTTTAGTTTATTTCTGTTACGAAAATCTAAAATTATAAACACAGCATCCCCAAAATGTGAAAACATTTTATGTAAACAAAAATGCATTAACACTTAGTCACAGAAATTTTGAATTGTAACTAAGAAGAATATGAACTTTTACTGCCACTACAATCGCTCTGCCACCATCTTGTCAATATTATAAAGATCATGGTACAGTGAATTCACTGCTGTGTGTGAGTTGATAGGCTCTGAGTACAAAATATGTTGAGGAGTGGCTATATCTGCATGTGTATAGCTATTACTTGATGTAGTTCATGATTCCTATCATGAATGAACACATAAAATGTAAATATTTGTTATTTTTACATGGAAGAAATTATGAAATAACTGAAAATGTGTTTTTCCATCTACCCATTATTTAAACTCCTTAAATATTGCTGATAACCGTTAAATAAAATGGCACGCCTGCACGAATACCATTACAGAGAAAACATATGCATTTCGACGAATGTGCCTAAAGTGATTTGTGACAAAACATCCGCCAAAGTGTGTGAATTCAGGCAAAATATCATTTTTCAAGAAAATATACTGAAATTCGCTGAAAACTTATAACTGTGCCAATTTTGGCGGTATTTCACAAATCTGCCATGTCTCAACACAAAATTTATGTTCAAAACGTTGCTGTTGCATGAACGCATACACACATGCACACAAACTTCAAAGTACAATTCACAAAGGTATGTAAAATTTGTCACCAATTAGCAAAATATTTCAAGCTAAATGAATGTTCTATAGCTTATTGAAGTTCACTTCATTTTATCTACATAGCTCAGAAAATATCTTTATTCAATGAACTTGTAATTACATACACAAGTCATGTAAATATGTTTATTACAAAATGTTTAAATTACAATTTATTTACATACTGTTGAAATTGTAAACAAACACTGCCAATAATGGGGAAATGTGCTATTCCAATACGATCCGACAATAATAGTACATCATGGTACCGTAACACAATCACATAACATTTGAAAAATTGCCTGATTTATGTGTGCTATCAAAAGCAGCGTAGGTATGTATTCATAATGTACATTCAATAAAGTGTTGGCACAGCAGAGCCTCAATTTAACGAACTCGGAAATAACGAAAACAGCGATTTAACGAAGGGATTTTTAGGAATCTTCAAAAATAACAAAAAAAAAAAATAATAATAATAATAATAATTTATAACAAAACAAAAATTATTTATTTGTACTGACTTTTTACAACAAATTTATAACTGTAAACGTAAATAAATTTGTATCTCCCATGCTAAGAAAAACACTAGAGTGCAAAATATTTTTAGAGAACAGACCAACCTGTTTGTTTTATGAGCGAGGCTACCTACAAACTACAGTGGCCGCAGCCAAACATATTTTATTATTATTTTACAGTTGTCTTGCACACTTTTATTTTAGTTTACATCGCAATTTTTTTTCCATGTGACTTCCCTTAATTTTGTTGGTGGAGCGGGCAGGAGAGAGACAGAAAAATTGACGGATTGGCGGTGTTAGTCATCACTTCTCACGTGTTGATGGTGCCCGGGCAGCCTAACTCACCATGTGCACGCTCGCCAAGCATTTCACTGGATATTTTTAGGGGTGTGCAAATATTCGAAAGTTTGAATAATTATAGAATAGTAAATCTGAACTATTCGTATTCAAAAAACGAATACCAGATTCCCAAATTTCGAAGTATTCAAAGAGTTTAGAATAGTGAATTTTAACAACTTCTTAATATAATCTGAGCGGGTAACAAGGCCACTTCTACTTACAAGTATAACGAAATTTACCGGATTTTCCCATTTTGCAGATGTTTAAAGGTTAAAATAAATATACAGGAAAGTACTGATATTTTTGTATACATTCAACGTAAATATTTACATATTCACGCATCACACGCGTGGCGTCACATTTGTGGCCATAGATACACTCGCGCAGATACTCATCATCGAAGCGTAGCGATACACGCTAACGGAACATCTCGATATACACAAGATGGCGGCAGTGGTGGTCTCGTCGACGTTGTAAGATAGTGATCACAGCGATCACAGCAGCGAAAGTTTGATGTCTACATAGTTACCGTGCATACATCTACGACAAGGTGTTTAACTCTGTTTACTTTTAACACAGCGCCGTAAATTTGCATAAAATTTTGCTGCGGGGTAGTTAATAATTCTTATTTTCGTTATGTAAAGAAACGAAAAATATTGTGAATCCTTACCGATGTAGCAAAAAGTGGGAACACTAATTAAAATGTCCAGAACGTGGGGAAACATCATTTTCGGCTGTTTGAGTAGACTAGCCTGCAATTCCGAATTTAACGTGACGAAAATGCGAATACAAGGTAGGTATTCGTTGGGATGAAATTACGGCGGTTCACACTAGAATTTTATGTATCGCTAATATTGAGACATTGGTAAATACCAAGGTTAGCTACTTATCGTGTACCGGCCAAACTATTGATTTTATAAATGAAAAATGTGACTATAATAGTGACGTTCTAAGTAGTCCTACGTAAAAAAAATTTGTTTGGTTAAGTTTTTTAGGTTAGGTTGTTAGGTTAATGTACATTAGTTTAGGTTAGTTTAAGTTAGATTAGGTTAGGTTAAGTTAGGTAACCTAACTTTACCTGACCTAATGTAAGGTTAGGTCAGGTTACCTAACTTAACGTAACCTAATCTAGCCTAAACTAACTTCTAAAGTAAACTAACCTAACCCAACAAACAAAAGTTTACATAGGACTACTTAGAATATCACCAGAAACATTTTTCATCAATAAACTGTATGTCTAAAATCAATAGTTTTGACTAGTACACAATAGCTAAACTTGATATTTACCGTCTACAAATGTTTCCAAATATAAAACACACAGGAAGTTTCACTGTTATTTTACCAAAATTAGTTCGAAAAATGATTAGTCATTAGCATTACATTGTTTCCTAAACACAAAGATTTAATTTTTCGTAGTATTGAAATAATTTACTACATATTAATTTAGCTTTAAAATTTCTGTTTCTAAATATTTCCAAAAATATTACAGAGAAGTACTTTTTTTTTGTCTTTATACATGTAGAGAAGAAGTAAACTGGAACAGCAGTGCCATCTGTAATAAGCACTTGTTTACAAAAACAATTTTGTGATTCCTCACAAACATAACAAAAGAAGTAACCTGAGAAGAAAGAGCAGTATATTGCTGTAAGAACAGGTACAAAGTACCAAAACATATGTTTTAGGAATGTTTAAGGTTATCGAGTAAAATCTGCTAACTTTTTATGCTTATATTAATAAAGCGATGTGCATTTCTATGTCACCTTGTAAATACAATATTATGCACTGGCAAATGTATACCAAAATTTTAAGAAAACACTATTCGAAAATTATTCGAAAAATTTAATATTCGTTCGAAAACTAGTTGAAAACCTAAAACCACTATTCACACACCCCTAATATTTTTTGAAGTTTTTATCACAGACTTTTTTTTCTCTCACGGCTGTGGCTTACCTGTTGACGGTAAATGTGTTTTGTTATTGTTTTGAGCTAACAGACGTTTATAAAAATTACCTTAAATCCCAAAGAAACATGCCCGAGAATTTAACGTTTTTTCTTTTTCTTTTTCTTTTTTTTTTTTTTTTGTAAACATTTTTGGGTCCCGTGGCATTTTGTTAAATCGGTGTTCTACTGTATGTGTAATGTTAAATCTGTATGTGTAAATAAATATGGCTGCTGGCATGTTCCCACATCACACAACGAATTCTAGAACTATATTTTTAAGTCACCGTTGATTTCTTTGCCAATTCAAGGTACTAAAAATACCACACAAAGCAACAAATGGTGGCCAATAGCCAATACTGGACGGGATCAGAGCACCAATGAATGACCGATAATTCAGGGGGTGGGCAGAGTCTTGCAAAGTCTGGAAAAAGATGGCACTACTGTCAATTTCAGTCCGGGCGTTCAAACGTTAAACAAAAAAATCAGAGAAAAAGATACTGATAATACATCAGTAATGTTTTCCTGATCATGTGTCAATCTTTAAATGTTAGTCAGCATTGTTTAAACACATCCTTTGAACGTATTCAAGTAATTACATCACACACAGAAAATTTCACTTGGATCACTTCTGAAACAGCTAGAATTGAAATATCATTACGGTGATCTTATAACACTCTCTGATGCAGACCTGCCAACTTCCCAAACTTGTCAATAGGAAGATTTCAAAATTGTTACAATTACGCGTAAATCACACACGGCATTTCAAGTTGTCAACAAACTCGATGAAAAACATTAAGAACTATAATTTACTATGTAAATTGGTTAAATCATGCATATCTTTGCTTGTATAAAATAAGACAGATTCCACTTTAACATAG
>PNEQ01027242.1:0-24653 GCA_003012365.1 Medauroidea extradentata
ATTATATTTACTGGTTTTCAAGTTTTGTATGAAGTAAAAATATGCAAATTTTGACTTTGAAGTGACATTACGGGAAAACTAGATGAGCTAATTTTTTTCCGTTAGATATTAATGTTCTCTGAAGTAATGTCTACAAAACTAACACTATTTTATACAAATATAAAATTATGAATTTTTCCCCACTTGAACGCCCTTAATTGAGATATCTCAGTTTTATGACTGTACAAAGCAAACAAAAAATCCTTAGATTTTACTCATGTTTTTAAGGTTTCACCTTTACGTCAAAAATTCCCTCAAATGACATAACCAGAAGCGTCAGTTCTAGTATTCTCCTTCACTGTGAGCAGCAAATATTGCACTAGGCTTGAAACATTAATGCTAATTATCACTATTACTTGAAATACAATTGATAAGTTTACGTAATTAATACCGATTCTGTTACCGGCGATTAACAGCAGACCCACTATTTAGCTAAGCATATCCCATTGCAACTGATAAAATATTAAACTAAATATCGATACAGCTCGCCACACTGTGAAACAGTATCATATTTTATAAATAATTTCTTTAGAGTATAATTGCCTAGAAATATTTTAACAGTACTAAAGAAATAAAAGGAAGATTTTTAGCACGTTGCCATGGGATGTGTAGAGGTAACATTATATTTTGAATACACGAGTAAAATAGGTACGGATGCAGTAAAATTGAGAGAAATATTTTCTTTTTACGTTTTGAATATAAATAGTTTACATGTCGCATACATTACACCTGTATCAAAGCAAATGTTTCCGTACACTTCACGTATTGGCTCTCACCCAGGAAAATTCTTGGTGTAGGCAACGTATGCACGTTTGTTTGTACATGGCCAAACTAATATGCAAGAGTTTAATCAAACAAATATTTTTTTTCAAGGTATTTAGTTGAGTTGAAAAAAGGTTGCCTGTACAGCATAGACCTAGTATGTGTGTGGCATGTTGCCTATGTTTCTGGCATAGCCCATTCATTGTTTAGTACAATAAACAACTATTTCTCGAGAATTCTGTGGTGTGTCGTAATGGCACAAGATACTTTTACAAAACGCCTCATACTCTTTGGGCTCACATTTTTCATGCACAAATGGCGTGTATTCTAACACTTGTTTTCCCGTACAAGGAGTTGTTACAAAAAGAACAGATTATCATGCATTGTACATCTTTGATAACTCATTATACAGTAACTCTGAGATTAGGTTCGCAAATTGCATTTTTTATTTACACTTCAAATTGGTTTTACATCCACTTCTAAGGGCATAATAAGGCCTTAAGGAAAGGTCGCATACAATTCTTCTCTAATTTATGACAAACAACTCTCCTAGAATTCATCAGTTATATTTAATGACACGTTTATGTATGCAAGTACTTAAACAGGTTGAATCAGGATAGAGTGCATTAATTTTCCGTGGAGATAACTAAAAATAAAGTACCTTAAAAATGTGTTTTAATTTTTCCGCAAAGAAAACACAATAAGGATAACGATACTCCGACATTAGACGTAAACATTGCGTTTCATTAAACATAAAATAAAAGAACCTCATACTTAAGCAACGACGCTATGAAAAGTGACTGTACAATGGCATATCAGTACTTTTTCCTTTATTATTTGTATAAATTTTACTTTAAAGTTGACTTTCGGAGTAGAATTACTCTCAACCATATCCACTTTACCGACAAATTTAAGAACACATTTAGACTTACCCTATCATAACCATCATAACGTAAAATTAACGTACTCCGTCATGACTTTGTATATATATATATATATATATATATATATATATATATATATATATATATATATATATATATATATATATATAGAGAGAGAGAGAGAGAGACACCTAGCACCTAAATGGAATAGTAAGGGAGCAATAAGCGCTTGAAAATTGAAATCTGAAAATGTTTTCTGAAAAAAAAAATAAAAAATCAGAAACCATATGAGATAATAGGACAAGCCTCAGAACATAGATTTATGTTTTCGAGATCCCACAGCGAATGCTCGTTCAAAATTTCCGCCATTATGAACATAAAAGACGTGGCCACCCTTGTAATGCATACAACTTTTGTTGCGACTGGAAAGTCAAACCTTGAAGACGTTTTATGGAGTATTGAGACATAAGTTACAGAATAAGCCCCTCTTGTCCGAACGTGCTCAGGTGAACCGTTTCCGAGACATTTGGAAACAGAAAGTGACCACTGACAGCTAGGCAACCCACAACACATGGAACGTGCAACTACATTGAACGTGTACCTATGGCGAAAGACGGACATGTTTTGGTTGGAGCTTGTCACGTTTCAGTTGCAGTGGGCGCAATCAGTTTCAAATCACGTAGTAGTTAACGGGGTGGTTTGCTAAAGTGTTTATTTCGTATTACGAACGCGCGTTATTGCACTGGCCAATTGTAAAACGTCAGAAATTGTCTGAAACAACCCGACAAAATCCGCTTACATACTCCTTACGAAAAATTAAAACACATCATATATGCCATTTACGAGGAATCTGTAGGCATGATGGCTTGTAGTACGTTACTGCACCTGGCATGTAAGCAAAACACACCATGCATAATGTAATCGGCTGTACAATTACAAAACACATATAGCTGGTGCACAAATTTATTGATCGATCGTGGTTGGAGAGATATTCTGGCAGGTTGTATTCGTAACCTACGAATAAACTGGTACAATGTTGCTATAATTATTTGAAGATCACGCCAGCAGTATCGTTAATTCCCTATTGTTCTATTTACATTTTTACAGTCAGATAAAAGCCTACACTTACAAGTTAGTATGACTGGTGTGGTGTGATTTGGGAATGTACCACACTTGTACGAAGTTGGACTCGCAGTTGGGAGAGTGCGGATTCGATTTCCGGTCTTGTTATCCTGCTTCCCGAGACCACTCCAGCAAATGCTGGGATGAATCCTTAAAATATTTTAAAATGTTTGTTGCAATGAGAGTTTACAATTAGAATTAATTGGTTTGTGGACGTACGCCATTGCTCATGTTTTTGATGATCAAACCTGTGTTGGATGAAGAATAACGAAAAACGAACGAGAAATTATATATATATAAACGCACACAAAAATAGAAAAATAAGAAAAGCAATCCCAGTGGATTTGTCAGTTTTTTTACTGTATACTATATAGTAAAAAAAACTGACAAGTCCACTGGGATTGCTTTTCTTATTTTTCTATTTTTGTGTGCGTTTTTATATATATATTATTTCTCGTTCGTTTTTCGTTATTCGTCATCCAACACAGGTTTGATCAGCAAAAACATGAGCAATGGCGTACGTCCACAAACCAATAAATTCTAATCCTTAACAAATGCCATGGCAAATTCCTTTCCTAGTTTCTGTCGCATATGTGTGTTTGTTCATACATAGGCGTCTCTTAATGACCTCGCTTTCGACGAGACGTAAAGGCAACACATTTTTTTTCTTTGTCAACAGACAAGTACTCTAAGCTACATTCTTCACGTCAGCGTTTGTGTTTTTCTGTTGTACTCTCTGTGTCAGCTTCTTCTCAGTCATTGGTTACACTACCTTTGTTAGTTTGTTGGTGCACATTATTAAGTTGGTTGTCCTATCAGTTTTGTTTGCTTTTTTGCTGACATAATCCTTATTGCAAATGAGTTTTTTTTACTACTACCGCTAATATTAGCTCGTATAGTATTTTTGCTGCCTTGCAAGTTTTTCTGTAATGACAATATTCATCTATGACAAGCGACATGCAAAATTCGCGTTATAATTTGGTAGCAGACTGAATTTCACTTTCTTATACATAACAGAGCATAATCTGCGATTCAATTGGCCACGAACTATTATGTGTAGTAATTTACGTGTTACGTCTTTACAGAGACTGGCATCTCTACCGTGTAAGCATTCTCCGCGGCAAGTCACGACAATATCGGCCAGTGGAAGACGTCGAACGTGCCTATAGTCACTTGGAGTCTAGTCAGCTGTCAGAAAATAACGCGAATTTTGCATGTCTCAATTTATGACGTATGTCCATCATGATGATACACTGAGTATGTTGCATAATATTGCACAAAACGTTGAATAGAGGATGTTAGTCATTAAAGGAGTGGTTCAAATCGCCGACCATTAACTTCAACACACAGTTTACAGTGTCGCTGCAAGGACCGTCGGTTCCTCCCAAAATCACCTGTGATCCGCCGTATTGGGTCAAATGCATTAGAGATTCTCACTAGCAGGTCCTCTTCAATGTCAACGGGTGTGTCGTACACTGATTTGACATGTCCCCAATGAAAAAAAGAAATTCAAGAAGGGGCGTCATGGCCAGGAAATGGACCCACCTCGACGTAGCCTACACTAGAATCAACACTGTTGTTGAGTGATCACTTGATTGACTGAATATCTTGAATTACCGTTGGCGCCACTAGTACAGTGGTGATGTTTTAACGTCATTGTAAAGAGAAATGCTGCGACAATATTTCTAACGCTTCTAGCAACTGGGTTACAAAACTAAATATAGAGTTCAAAAACACTACTGTATAGCTGCACAAACTATTATTTCACGAACCAAGTAAGTCGAGAAGAGGATCAACTTTTCACACCTGACCTTTTATTGAAGTTGTCATTTTAAGTTACACCAAACCGCAATACTCAAAATAATAAAGTTAAACAAGAGGGGGATACCTCTTATTTTCAGAGTGTCTGGATTTTAATGATAAATTTTCGTTAATCTAGCTCCTATATTTCTTAGCACTCTCTCTCTCTTCACTTATTCACGTACGGCTAACCACAACTGAATTTTCACTAAATAAGCTTAGCATCTACTAAAACCACGTAGGCCCACTGTATTTAACCTGAGAGTGGATTATTGTCTTAACCAACAAAACACCAGTGAATGGTGGTGGGTGAATGGGTGCAAAAGTACTCTTTTGTTCCCCCAATATTTATCAGTTATTTTATTTTGGAATAAAATATCAGTTTACTTTAAGTGGTCTTCGTGCTTAAGTTTCGAATATCATGGTTTAGTTTTTACAATTAACATAATTAATGCTTATCAAGGCGAGCATACAGGACCACAAAATAGTTTCTGCACACACTACCAATTGAGATCTTTGGGATTGGCCGTCCATCATTAGCCAAATGTGTGCGTACTTAAGACACAAGTATTCCACATGCGACTAGCGCAGATCAGTGTGTGTGTGTGTGTCTGTGTGTGTCTGTGTGTGTCTGTGTGTGTGTGCGTGTGTATATATATATATATATATATATATATATATATATATATATATATATATATATATATATATATATATTGAGCAAAAATTAACTTTACATTCGGGACGACCCGGGTTCGATCCCATGCCCGGTCACCCTAATTTCGGTTTTCCACAGTATGCTGTGATGATTAATTTACAAATGCCATGGCCGACACCTTTTCTAGTCCCTGAAGTTGTGTAAAGTTGTGTCTAACCACTCCTAATGACTTCACTGTCAACAACACATAATGACAAATAAAAAAAAAAACTACTTAAAATACAAAGGTACTACGGATTTGATAGCTACCACACTCCGGTCAACTCAGGTCTCATTACATGCAGTACAAAGCGAAAAAGAGTCGTAATGACAAATAAAAAAAACTACTTAAAATACTCAGGTAACATGGATTTGATAGCTACCACACTCCGGTCAACTCAGGCCACATTACATGTAGTACGAATCGAAAAGAGAGATGACTTACGGCACCATTTCAGATTTACATGTAACCACTTTTTAAATTTTCATACCTGCTGGGGTTGAATATCCAGCTGTTATAGGGGGACAACAGTCAAAGCGATGTGCACAGAACCCAATGTCAGACGACCGTCCCTTGGGCGGAGCTTGTGAAAGAGGAGGGGGTCAGTTGAGCTGTTTACTTCCTGGAAAAGGAGGGGATGGAATGTGGGGTTGGGAACCTGGGCGAAGGTCGTACCGAGGGGAGGGGGAAGGGACAACATGTGGCGCTGCTTGAGCTATACCAACACAACTAACTGAAAACATTGATCTGCGGTACTATGCAGGGACTGCTACTATTACACGGTCGACATTTTCGAACCAGTGAATATACATCCGCCCTCGGCCGTTGTTGGAGCTGAAATGAATACCCCTACCCCTTCATACAGCGGCAGTGGACTCGCCCGACACTTCTTGCAGTTCTACGGGCCTGGTTGGTCGCTTCCTCTAATGGTGAAGGAGAGGGAGTAGGAGCATCTGCGCAGAGCGAAATTGTAGCGACTCGTTTTGTTTGTTGTCCCACTATAGCACTTCGGTTTGCTCGAAACATGCGTGTGACACACATTACAGCCACCATGAGTCCTATAATAAACGAAAAGTAGAAAAAAATGTTTTCCATTTATTAACAAAAAACAAGACAGCACATGAAAGACCTGCCATATGCAACAAAATATCACATTAAGTCTCCGTGGTAGAATAGGGATATTATCGTTTCTTCGCATTTCCATTTTTTTAATATCAAATGCAACACACACTTGAATTTCTGGGGTTCTTATATAGCTGTAATTGACATATCATGTAATTTTAGTTGATGTCGAAATGAAGCTTCGTATTGTAGAAAAAAATCACAACCTTAAATTACATACTGACGTGCTTGGCCAGCACTCAAAGCGGTAATCATGAAAATACGAAGTAGATATGTAACGTAATCCTGCATGGATTACTAGAAACGTGATTATACTTGCATGTTATTTGAAAAACACGTGTACAAGGTTATCTGACTGTATATAATTTCATGCTTATCAAACAGAGCAAAGACTGCTGTCCACCAGAGCATGAAAGTATAAATACTGAGAGCAGCTGAATATGTTAGTTTGCCCACAATTCCATCAGAGCATTGCATCATGTTATATCATGCTACATGGATCTTCGTTCTGGTTGTAGTTCTAGCAGCCATACTTTGGTGGATATATTTCATCAACACTCGCTACTGGCAACTCGGCTCGAAGATTCCTGGTCCACGGCCGCTTCCGTTTGTCGGCAACATTCTGTCCTTCGCGGGAATGACCAGCAGTATCATCCAGCTCGTATCTTCCGGAGTTCATAAATATGGGACTGTCTTCAGGTTGTGGCTCGGGCCACATCTCCTCGTCTGCCTAGCCGACCCAAAGGATGTGGAAATCATTCTCGGCAACAGCAAGTACCTGGGTAAGTCGTTCTTCTATGACGGTATGCGGCACTTGTGGGGCTGCTCGATAATCAGCTCCTGCCCCGAGCTATGGAGGAAACATCGCAAGATTATGAACCCCACATTTCACATCAAGGTTCTTGAGGACTTTGTTGCAACTTTCGATGAAAAAAGTAGGATCCTCGTGGAAGGCCTATGGCAGTATGCAAACGCCGAACCTTTCGAGGTTTTAGATCATATGCTGAAGTTCACTTTAGATTCTGTGACTCAGACAAGTTTAGGCATGGACATGAATTTGCAGACAAGAAAGGACGATGAAATATTCAGCAGTATTTCAGGTTTAAAAGCACTTTCCCAACATCTTGTATCGAAATTTTGGTACTGGATCAAACCGATTAGAGCAATTATAATTTGTTTGCATCATTTAGACAAGCTAAAACAACCATTCCAAGATATGGCAAAAGAAATTATTAAACACAAACTTGAATACTATACTAAAAAGCAATGCACCTCTGAATTCAACTATGGAAGAAATTACAAGGGTTTTATTGACCACATAATTGACACTGCGTCCCAAGGACAAGGACAGATGACAATAAGTGAAATAGAAGATCAGACATTAGGGCTTCTGTTGGCCGGAATAGATACAACTGCTTTGACAGTGTCAACTGTATTGATGCTCCTAGGTATTCATCAAGATGTACAAAAAAATGTGATGGAAGAATTGAATGGAATATTCAATGGCGACATCTGCCACCCTGTGTCCCCAGAAGACTTACGCAAGATGACATACTTGGAGCAGGTAATAAAGGAGACGCTGAGACTCTTTCCAGTGGTGCCGTTAATTTCAAGACACATACCAAAGGAGACCAAAATGACAGACTATACTCTGCCTGCCAACACAACAGTTGCCATTCCAATCTTTCTGCTGCATAGGAGTTCAAAAAACTTTAAGGAACCAGGGTGTTTTAAACCAGAAAGGTTCAATTCCAAAAATCAAACCAACCATCAATTTTCGTTTATTCCCTTCTCAGCAGGACCCAGAAACTGCATTGGCAAAACATATGCTTATATCCAAATGAAGATTGTACTATCTGCCATCCTGAGAAACTTTGAGATTCTCCCTAATGGTTCCATGAAAGAAATGGAAAATTATGATTTTCAAGCACTGCTTTCTTTGAAAAATGGATACAAGGTCAGGCTCGCACCTAGATATATTCAATAGGCTATGTTGCTGGATAAATTTGACAAGTTATAAATAAGTACTATATAAAATGTATAATATAAATTAGTTTATGAGAGTTAACTTTCAATACAATATTATAAAGCTCGATTATGTATACACATGTGGTTGGTCAAATAATATGTACAAGCACCTACTTCAAAAAAATAATATATTTATTAGGAAATGACTGATCCACTGTTACCAATGTTAAATAATGTGTTCTCATGTTTTGAATATGTTAAAATGTTCTGATGACATGTAAATTTAAAGTAAATATGTCTTGTGTGCACTTTTCTGAAACTGCATAAAATTTCAAGCAATTTTGGACTCTTAGACATTTTACGAGAAATTGATCCTTTAAAACTTATTGCAGTTGTCAAGTTTTGGTATTTATTTTGAAAATATGTAGATGAGTTCAGCCAGCCCGGCCATGGTGCCGCGGGGGCGATACCGGTAGGGGTTCACAGAGGGTAATGCAAGGTGTACGGCCGGCAGTGTCCGATGCCAAGGTTTTATTTAATATAATTTTTATTGTAATAATTATTTACTAAAATAATGAAATACGTCTTTAAAGTCAGCAGAATTTTTACGATTTTTCGGTGAGTTTGGTTTGTTTAATTTGTATCCAGACCGGTTATTTAATCTTGATAGAAGGTTATAGAACATTTTAACCGGAAGGTAGACCGCCATGGTATCTGGGGACGCCATTGTGGTCGCCGTTGCTGGTCACTTTGTTCTCGACTGCCGAAGAAGCCGGACGTGTGCCGCGTTGTGCGAGGTTCGCACGTGGTAAGCCGAAGGGCGCAAACGGTAGCCATGGGGCCGCGATGGAAGGTGGTGAAAAGACTTGCTAGAACTTTTAATTATAACTAGTTTTGCTTCTATTTGATGTGAATTTACAGCCGTATCAACCGCGTGGCCAGCCCACTATCGGTTCATGATTTGAATTTAGCACGTGCTACTTTATTTTGAGTTGGGTTTCATTTTAGTTTAGTTCAGTTCTCTTTCATTATAAACTTTATGTTGTACAAGTAGTTTGTACGTGCCGATGTAAGCGCGGTTGCGTGATTTTGTGACAAAACAAAGTAATAAGTATGGACTGTTTAACCACGTGTCTGTATGCTGTTATGCATGCGTCCATCCTTCGATACCACGAACCCTGAGGTACGAGTAACTCACCGCTGAGACCGGAGCATATGTGAGGACTGATCAAATTACTATTTTTACTTGTGGAACATTGTAAGCAAATAAGTGGGGCTAGTATCGTCACATCAGCCAGGTGCAGTGTGTGCAAGTCCAGAGAGTGCCACCACACTAGTCGTCAATGGCATTGTGGGGTCGTACTTCAAGGAAACTCTGACTTTACACTTTGAGCATGTAAAATCACTGAGTTTACCTTTCCTACAAATTTAAAATGTGTTCTGGAGACCAAAGTGTATTAGGCCTACTGCAGAATTGGTTCCCTCTCCTATTGTACGCTACTGGCAGAAATGTTTACTTGCTGTCACTAGTCTAATGGTTCTACTGAGAATTCAGTGTTGTGTATAGTCATTGCTTAGCACCGCACACAGTTGAATGCTCCACGCTACGCTGTAGCTAGTCGTGTGAATAAATGTTTTGCTGTCTTCTAGCAAAGGTCATTCACCAGGGTACACAAATAAAAAAAACAAGTAGGAGATTATTGTCGAGAATACTAAGGCATTATTGAGCAATTTTCATCTAAGTCTCCATAAGTCATTCTAGAACACATCTATTAATCTCATCTCACAATGTCACTGAGCCACTTTTATGATTACAAGCAGAAAAATTTTAATAAACAAGACAGGATTCTCCTAGCATATTGTTCAATTTATTTTTTATAAAATTTTAATTTTCCAAAATATCCTGACCAATATAACGTAGAACTTCCAGCCACCTTTTCTACCACGCTGAATTATGCCACGGAATAATTATTTCATACAACCAAAGCATTTAATGGTACATTAATGCATCTCATTCACCTAACTTTCAGATTACCCTGTTCTATACATAAGTTTAGTCTTTTACTTTAGAAATACAAACATATGATAGTGAATTTATTTCAGAAATAATGAATAACACAAGGGTACTTCCATGCAATGCATACCGCAGAAAATAAAAGTTAAGAAAAAAATTTATTACATAATATTGAATGAAACTGTCTACATAATATTTAAAGTAAAACATAATTTTACAGGTCCTACAGCTATGTTTTGGTCTTTTAACTGCTAACACCATTTATGTACGACTGTATTACTGGATCTTTTCAATTAACTCTTTGCTGCGGGATAAAACAATTTTAATTATGAAAAGATAGTGTAAAATGATTTTTTAAAAAAAATCTGTTTTTTGTATATAGTTTACTTTTTGTTATATTCAAGCAAGAAAACCATGTACCTAGGGATTACAGTCATTTAATTCAGTGTTTGACTAAAGTCGCATGTCACAGTTTAGAAATATTTTGTACATGTCGCACCGAAAGAGTTAAGAACCAAAAGCATTTAAGACTTCTGCAGGTAAAGGGAAGTATCTTAACACTTACCAATAAAATGTAATCTGTACATTAAATCACAACTGAACACAATTTGTAAACTGAACATAAGCAGTAGGAAATTTTGTTAATGTTTATTAAGTGCTTTAATTAGGCAATAAATTATTTATGTAAGATTGTACGAAAACAAAATAAAACTTTTTCACAATGCAAGGCTTTTTATTTTAATTTAGCACCACAGTTTACATTTTAACTTAGTTAAATGCCTTTTGTCCTAAACTTAACAGAAAGTTTATAAATACACTGAATTCTTAAATGTCACAGTAATACAATAACTTAATGAAACCTTATTAAATAGCTATTTTATTACATTAACTACATGTTTAAGCTATGATACATCAAAGATTTGTATTCCTGTACTTTTATCTACTGCTTAAATTGATACAGTATGCCATTTTAAGCTACATTAAATGCTGTAGTATTCACCGAGTAAATTTGAATGATTTTGACATTTTTCTTCTTAGAAAAATGCCTGGAAGGTTCACTGTGTTGACCTTTAAACCAGCTTAACTTCCTGGAAGAATAGCTTCTCTGCAATCCTGTTTACATTACCAATTTCACCTGATTTTTAATACAGTACAGTATTGAACTTATAATAGCCATATGCACATTTTTATTAGGTACATATTGCATATCTTTAAACAATATACTTTTTCTTCTATTGAACATGTGTTTCTATCTTACGCATGCTTTATTTTTTGTTACGTACCCATATGCAAATTTCTATTAATCACTTAATAGATATACACAGAATGATTTCAGCAGACACTTAACATGTGCAACTACAGCATAAATATACAAAGTTTATTTGCAAATAGTCATAAATTTCAAATACAGCTTAGCAGAGCTGTATCAATATATCAACTGCAACTACTACAAGACCTGCATGAAAAAACTCAGGTTGTAAGAAATTTGGGTTCGGCTGTTCACAAATTGTGAAAAAACAGAAGAGTACCAAGGTTTCTAATTTAAAAACACTCTACAGGCAGACAGTCAAAATTTCCCATGCATCTTCTGAAGGCAAGATTCTTAATGTTTCACTTGACTTAAATTGTTATCTGCAAATAATTTCTATTTTACAGCACTTCCGCCACAACAGTTTACACTGTCACAGGTGTTGGCACTGTGGCTAGAACATTTGCTTCCTACCAAGATAATCTGGGTTTGATTCCCGGCGAGGTCAGCCCCCAGATTTTCTCATGTGGAAATCGTGCTGAACAATGTCCCTGGTCTGCATGATTTTTCGGGATCTTCCATTTCTCCCGCACCTTCATTCAGACGCTGCTTCATACTCCCATCTTACTCACATCATGCCACCCCTCCCCTCGCCAACACCAGCGCTTAAGACCTAGACGTTAAGTGATGATCAAAATCTCTCCAATCAATCATTTCCATCCCCCATCCAAGAAAAATAGTTTATTTACAAAGAAAGAATTGCCACATGTAAAAGGAAAAACAAATTTTGTGTTAGGCCTAGTAAAAATATTGTATGAAAATAATTTAATATGAACAAAGCCTTACATCACTGACAAACATAATGTATTAGTGTGTTGTGAATGTGACCATCATTGTTTTCTAAAATCTCGAACATATACTGCTGAAACAAATAGCTTGCTGTAATAGCATTGCAATATTTGACAAAACCCAAATCAAGTGCACCCAACATCATACTATTTATAGGTCATTCGGGATAAAGTGAGCACTAAAGATTTAACCTTTGAAAAAAATCACTAGCCGTTACTGCATATAAGTCACCATTAACAAGAGTTACTTTACTGCTTGTATGGTTGGTAGCAAATCATCACATGTAGTTCTGTGCATTTTCCTATTTGAATACAACATTAGCTAAAAAAATTAGATGAAATTACTCTCTTATTTAATACACTTTAAAATATTTATTTACGATCTTATTGACATTCCTACGGATTGTAAAATTTGACTTAATTAGCATCAGAACGTGACAATACCAAAACTTGCACGTGGCTGCTTGCTCAGTGCTTCAGATAGTTCAAAATTCAGACAGGTGGCATCAGAGTTAGGTTTTCGCCGCTTCTCTTAGAAAATGTGTTATTTATTGTTGCTGTTAACTGCATCGTCGTCATTCATGGCAGTAGAACTGAAAGAAACGAATTCCTGAATTTCGTGTGTCATGTGTGTTTTTAGTGGCGGTTTTGTAATACAAATTCAAATAATTATACTTATGCCCGAATTTACGATATTCATAATGGTAATAGCATGTGTTGTATCAATTAGAGTTGATGGATAAACCAGCATTATAAGACGTTAACTCGCGGGTATTTATAACTAAGATTACTGCTGATAATAACACATATTCAGCCCTTGTGCATTTAATGAGTAGATATTGTAGATAACATATTTATCCAAGCAGTGTAGCCTAATGTAGATGTAAACATTGTACAAGCCTACGTAAATAAAAGCACTGGCAATATTTATGTTTACATGTAGCGGAAAGATATAAATTGGCAGAAAATAGAAATTAAGCCGGGCTTTTTTGAGTGCTCACTTCATTCCAAATCACCTATACAAGAGTATACTACGAATATTAAAATCCATTCAACTAGTGGTTTAGGTGTAGTTTTAAACAAGACTACTCCATCTTAACAAGCGTTAATGTTTGAACACAATCCAACACAACACATCAAATCCATTTGTACTCTAATGAGCTTCTTCAAGTGTACCGTTTTATAACTCAGAAAACTACTGCAGTTAACGGTAAGGTACGTGGGCTTTACGTCTTGTCGACCTCGAGGTTATTACAGACTGTGACATAAAAACTGACTACAGAGAATACAAGACTAAACGGCAATGTTCTTTTTGCTAAGGAAGCATCCCAGCATTCGCTTAGTGAGATTCCAGGAAACACACTAAAACTTAAATCAGGTTGGCCAGAGCTGGGAATTGAACTTGGATCCTCCTGAATATAAGTTCAACATGTTACCTTTGCTCCACCTCGCTTGATTCCTGCATTGCTGATGGTTTATAGACAAGCCTTACTAAGAAATTTATTTGAAACATAAGGCAACTCTGATAACTGATTTTAGTCATTATAATACAATCATGCTATACGAAAATCACAATTGGAAGACTATCTGTGAACAAAATGTATGCCTTATAGAAACTAAATACAGTCAAACCTCGTTTATACACACCTGAATGGACATAAAATTTTACAGTTTGTAATAATAAGGTTTGTATTAACAGGTGTTTACAAAAACTGAAGAAGTTCTGTTACTCTCATACACACTAACAAATTTACACTACTATTATACCTGCACCCACATTAGCCACATACTTGGTCTTCAAAACAAATTTTTAAAATATATACCGCTTAGAATAGGCCACAGTAAAGAAATCATAAAGGGGATGGAGGTTAACCAATGTATTTATAAAAAAAATTAAATTGTAACAAACTGTTCATGGAAATATTTTTACTAGACCATACCATACAAGGTATAAGGTAGCTGCATTTATTTACACCATTTTAAACTTGTTTTCCTATGAACATTTCTTATAAAAAAATTATTGTTTTTATAATGTAAGGTGATTTTACTCTAAACCATATACTCCCTTATCTCCCTTATAGGCTTCTTTATGAGATGTATCAGAATAACTATTACACACGGTTAAGTATTGTGGAGGAAAATTGCAGCTGAAGTTTTGATAAACAACCCCTGTCTGAAAGTGTTCCGCTGCGATATTAGATGGATAATGAAATGAAGCACTGTAGCTTCACATGGGAGAACTACAACAGCTGTTCAATGTGACGTCCCTGCTGTACATTGCAGAAAAAAGTAGTCTGCCTTTGACACTTTTCATACACACGCTCAAAATATGTACCTGGCATGTGTTCTTGCAAGGATATTTCCCTCTGACTAAACAGGAGTCTCTTAAATGAAATTATTCCGGACAAGGGTTTCTTATCAAAACTTCAGCTACTACTCTCCTCTAGAATTCTTAACAGTGTGTAATAGTTATTCAGATACATTATGAACAACACTAAACTACATCGTCCATGTTATAGAAAACTCTAAAATCTCTAAACGGATAATTACAGCCGAATGTTTAAGAACTGTAATGCTAAATGAAGTATCAGAAAATGGCATACACAAAAATCTACACACTAAAAACACATGCATGTTATATGCAGAATTAACAACATTGTTAGTATTTACCATAATGGGGATATTACCTATTTTATAAATTCCATTTTTATTTAAAAGAATGTTTCATCTAATTAACAACGGTACTACTTTTTCTTTATTTGTGTCCGTTAACTCGAGAAATACGTAAATAAAAAGAGCATTTATTTTAGCTCAGTAAAAACTAGTGCCGCCATATTGATGTCCCTGTGACATCATTGGACTTGTTACTGTATGTTAACACAAATTCTACAGCAACTTATGTAAAGTACATGAAATTGCGTTAAATACAGTTGTTTGTGTGATAAGAACGGGTATGGCTGGGACTCCGAACAATTATAAGTGTCTATAGTAGCTCCTTTGTACAGCAATACAATTAAATTTACTCCAAATACAATATTTACTACGTAAGCTGTGCCATGTGACAATACACGATGGACTACGTGGTTTCTAAAAAAACAAAACATGAAGCAGTCTGCTCTTAGTGACAAAAGTGTAGTTCATGTTCACAGTGACTATTTCAGTGTATTGCGTACAGTACGACACTGTAAGAATGAAATAAATAAGTTCTTTTAAGTTAAACGTTGCGACCAAATCTCGACACCTGTTAAATCTATTGTGTTTATCCTGTTCAGCCTGTGTGGCCGCCAGCCTGTAGAAACGGCTTAAGGCCATTTCACACGAACTAATTTTGCTTCAATTTTGTGTCAAATTTATTGAATTCAATTTCTAGAATGACTTGTGACACCATGTTGATGTCCTTACCGTAGCCAATTTGTCTTTCAATTTATTGACTGTGTTTAATTTTCTAAAAGAATTTAGTTTCAAACGTGTTTGAAAGTTTCTTGAATTGTAATACTTATTAACAGAAAATCGGTTTTCATGACCATATTAATTCAAATATCGGTAACATATTAGTTGAGTTCTGTGAGTGAATTAAAGCACACTAAAAGTAAATAATCCAATTATTTACTTTAAATAATTTATACCAAAATAATGAGAAATTTTGTATTTGCTAAAACCAAATTTTTTGTGTTGTGCAGAATAATTGTAAAATACCTACAGTATTTATTTTCTGTACTATTAGCTAGCAAATTGTGTGATAACTTTTCCAGTAGGATTTTCAATACTTGCTGAATCAAATTTCTTGAATCCTAGTGCAATTCAATGAATTTAATTCAAGAAATGTAATTCAATAAATATTTGATTGTATGAAAGGACCTTTAGACAATAGACAAGTTTAAGGCACCTGTGATTGGTCAATAATTCGAGCATTGCGCGGGGTTTTGCGAAATGTGTCAAAAGATGGCAGCACTGCTGTAGCAGTTCTCACGGTTACTCACAAGAAACGTAGCAATAATTGGAAAGAAAAATTGACGCACAATCTGTAAGAGCCAGCATGTTTGCTTAAATATCAGATTGTTAGCTCGGCAGGTTTACTTTTTGGACACATGCGACCTTCATATGGTTGACTTTAAACTAAAATGTACTATTCTTGACCGGATTTTACACAATAACATAAATTCGTAGTAAATTATCATCATTCTGGAATTTGAATTAAACTGACAATAAACTCAAACCTACCACAAAAACGTCGCAATGTGTGAGAGCTACCTTGCTGTCTTCACTCCTTTCAACTCAGTACCAGTGAAATCTTCCTTATTAACTACGAAAATCTTTGTTTGTAACGATGCTTGCATTGAAAATGAGCAAATTTTACACGTTAACATTTAAGTAACCAGGTTCCTTAAATTTGCCCAGTTTTTTTAAGTCAGTGTAAAATTACAAACCCTACTACACTTATAATTGCTGGCGGGCGGGCGACAAACAAAAACAACTGTCATATTACATCATACGCGTATTAGCCAATAAGAACATGTTTTCAATGTTTACAGGTGCATTTGAAAATGTGGCATTTTTAAAACTCAAAAATTATTTAAATTAAAATACACACAGAGTTATTAATTTACATCATCATTTTTATTGTGAAAATGTTCCGAAAGAATTATGTAGATATTAAATTGTTTTTCTAGGTATCATCCCCATTCTAACCATTCTGCAATACTTCACAATACATTTTTACACAAAAAGGTAAATTTCAAAAAAACAATGAATCATTTCAAAATAAAAATTTTTTCAACAAAGTAACAGCATAGTTATCTCATATTTATTTAAAGAAATGTAACAGAACACCATCTCACAATATTTAAACACATAATAATATCACAAAAATAACAAAACATGTATAAAAATGAATATAAATACATCAAGTATCACAATTGTACACCAATGGTGTACAATTCTTTGACATAAGTACTACGTACATGTCTACTGAGCAAACAGGTTTAAAGATACAAACCCTTGAAAAAAGTATGATGAAAGCTGATATAGATGGTTCACAATAAAGTGAGCAATTTTGACAACCACCTTGTCTAGAACAATAATTTAAAAATATTATTTTTTGAGAAATTTAGACATTAAATTTTGAGTACAGTACAATGTACGTACTTTGATTGTTACTAAAGTTGCTTTGTTTGTATTAAAAACTATAAATTATCTAGTATAGAAAAAAATAACGAGGGATTCAAAATTGTTCATTTTATCATGAACTGTCGGGTCCATAGGTGGATAACAACCACACTTTATTTATACATCATACTTTGCATACTGTCTTGATTTTTATCACTCATGAAATGTATGTCCTTTAGCCACTTATTTTGGCTTCTGTGTATCGAAAGCTCACAACACTAAATATTTCTTTCCATAGAATTGTGCCTTACGTTCAAATGCTGTGGACTTGATTGTTGTGTTAATCTTGTAAAAAGGATTCATGGCATACTGGAACAAAAAATTGGTGTTATCATATTTCAATTGTGACATAAGAAGTGAAATATATAAAACTGAAGGTAACAAGCTAAAGTGGAAAATACAAATATAGATTACTGGAACAACGTAAAAATTCCAGACTGCAATATGCATGAAAGCAAATATCAGGAGTTTAAATTGAAGCATGGACAGCTTAAGAACTCTGCCCATCAAGCAATATTTAATACTTGTAACTTAAAAATTTATACTGCAGAACCCTTAAGGCAGCCGCATGGTGAAGGGTGTGTTTGTGTGCGAGAGATGAAAATTGACGAGGTGCTACGAGCGACGCCAGCCTGCACATGTATTGTGATATCGCCTGTACAGCCCAAAGTCTTTAATGCATGAGCAGTGTTCCCGCCATAACATTTTTACTGTGGTACTTTAAGAGTGCGTGGTAGATAAATAAATGCTGAAAACATAAATTGATTTTTACGCTTTTTTCGAAGCCAGTATGGATGAAATACTGAATGACAACCCTAGATAATGGTATTTGCCAACTTTATGAGTAAATATTTATCCAGAATTACTAATTTGTTACACGTGATCTCTTGCAGCGCAGTTAAATGCACGAGGTTCCGGCGTCAGAGATTGTGCCTCAGAAGTTCGTAACACTGGAAACAATTTGGTTTAAAACGTTGGCTGAAAGTATTGTCTAGGATTGCTACTGTTTAATTTTCGCAAATTGACTTCAATAAACCTACAGTTACATATTAATGCTTTTAGCGTTGAATTTTGTACCACGCCCTCTTAAGCGGCAATCCTATCATATTTTTAACCCGTCACTATATCAAAGTTTAATGTAATTGCAGACTTCAATTTCAAATGAACCCAGTACAAATATCTGAAAAACCAACCATCTGAAAGAGCTGATTTTAGCAAAGTTTGAGGTCTTTAAAATAATGCTTTCTACATGTGTAATGTTAAACTCTTTAACTCTAGCATTTGACTACAGTCAATCATATATAATATTCCTAAATTGTCACATGCAACTTTAATCAAACAGGGAATTAAGTGACTGTGAACACTTTGTATATGATTTTCTTCTCTCAAATAAACAAAAAACAAACAAACTGTATTTAAAAAAAAAAAAAAACAACATATTTTTGTAAAAATTATGTATACTATATGGGCTTAAATACAATTTTTTTTCTACAGAAAAACAGTTAAAAGTCATATCACATTCACAAGCAGTCTGAAGTGTGTTTTATTTTCATACATGAGCATTGCGGATGCATGTTAACTGGTCTCTATAATAAAAAACTCATATCATGCTGCACAGGTAATTTGAGCATCGGCCTGTCTGGATGGATTACGCAGTATGCCTACATATAGCCTATTGAAACCGAGACACACTGTCAAAATTTTGGACTGGATTTGACACTACCTACAGTATTTGTAAGAAAGATGGCATCTGGTAACAGCAAAGTCATTATTTGAAATTGTTGGCGCAAACTGACAGGAATTGGGGAATAAATCTAACAAGACCATTAGTAACAGTATCCCTACCCTCAAACAAAAATCAGTAGCTTTGTAATTAACTTTCCAAAAAACTAGTGAAAATTTGTTTATATAGTGCAGTACGGTAACAGTCTCTCATATAACCAATGTAATAATTTACCAGTATTACAATACTTAAGTATATTTGTTCATTAACTTTACTAGCCTAATTCCATTTCAATTTTATATATATATATATATATTAATTCTACTCTTCTTCAAATAGCCTATTATTTATTTCAATCAAACAAAAAAGACAGCCTACAAGCCTACATTTATTGCAAGCAGTCTAGACATACATTTTTTTAAAAGGTGTTTGGAAAATACCATTAGCAGTCACAAACAATTTGGTCACTCACTTAAACTAAAGATGAGAGAGTAGCCCTTTAAAATTAATTTTAACCAGCTCTAGTTTGAATGAACTGAAAGAGATGGGATGTAAGTAAAATACATTCTGCCATTTTAGAACTGTAGTATGCGACGTGTAAAAATGTCATACCAGGCCTAATTTTCGTAGTACGATTTTTCTATTAATATATTATATTTTTGCATGAGAGAGGTAACTTGTTAAATCAAACAAATAACAACTTAGCTTAGTAGAAGGTCATCATGCACAATTAAGTAGTCATTATTTCAAAATTTTATTTCACTTACAGTGACTTGAATGGACGGGCTTCTGTGGTCAACTATGCACTTCGTAGTTCGTAAACAACTGAGAGAAAAGGAGGGTGCTGTGTGTAATGTGTGGGAGGTGATGCATAATTGTCTGATCTGATATTGACAACAGTAGACTATTAGACATTCATATAACAAAGAAGTGGAGCAAAAAGTTAATAGAAGGAAACTACATGCTGCTAGGTACTTTTTATCTTTACTAGCATGCCATAAAAAAAGTTTCGTCGACTTGACCCTCACAGACGTAAACACTTCATGCCATTGAATGTCTCATGAAAAAAAAATTGTGGATGAAAAATATGACTATCAGCCAAAGTCCCGGAAATTCTAATCTTCAAGCAGACAACTTATTACACTTTGGTCTCGTGCACACGGGTATTACCTAAACATATATGTGTAGAGGCACGAGTATTTCGCGTATTGATTGTGGGTCAGGTTGAACGCCAATAACCTGTATATCACTGCAACTTCTGTGATTAGACGACAGCTGTTTTGACACACCTTTGGAGGTTGCAAGCCAGTAGTAAATATTATAATAATCCGTGGGGCTACCCACTTGTACAGTTAGGAGCCAACGGATATTAGACATTGGCCAGTGTGTATATAGTACTGAGAAGTCTATACTGCTACCGGATTTATACGTGAAATACTCGCGCCTCCAACTATAAGGAATAAGGAAATAAATCGTTGTGAACTCACGTGGTACACACTTGTACGTTAAGAAGCCAATGAATACTCGGCAGTGGCCGGTGCGTGTATAGGACTGAGAAGTCTAAGCTGCTGCCAGATGAATACGCGAAATAATCGTGCCTCTACCTATACAACATCTACACATGCGTTACCTAAATATTTATCCATCTTTGCCTCAAACTCCCCTCCCCATGTTCAATCATTCTAAGAACAGAACTAACAACACCAAGTAGGCAGGAGAGAAGACTTTGATGTGCGTAGGAAGAACGACAAGGCAAATGTCTCCCACTCTTTGATACAGGGAAGTAATCCGAAACAGCAGCGACAGTAAAATTCAGCCACTTGAAAACATCATGCTCCCTCCCCCCCCAAACAAAAATATATGACTTTATCTCAAATAACATTACTTTTTTTCAACATCCATGCCCACTCCTAATTTTAGTGCCTTTTCCTTGTTTTCCTGAGTTTCTCTACATTCATCTGGAGTGGTTTCAGAAAGTTACTAAAAACCAAATTCAGGATGGCTTGACCAGAAATCGAACCTAGGTCCTCTCAAAAATGAGACCAGTGTTTTACCACTTCACCATTTCATGCAAGTCATTTTGTATAAATGCAAAATAAATTACCTTAATGTAACACTCGTACATCTCCATGAAGAAATTCTTAATGCCGTCCTCGTTCTTGGTGTCGTGGACCATGATGAAGCGCATGTGGCTGGCGGTGACGAAGGCAGACACAAACCACTGGTTGAACTTGTCGACAGACTTGAGGTACACGTTGTTACTCTTCCACATGTGCTCGTCGACAAGGTCTAACGCTGCGTGGGCAATGAACTGGTTGAGGTGGCTGTGGTCCTCCTTCTGCAACATGTCACAACACACGTGGCCTACTTAACACAATAAATAGCCCTACACAGGCCTACACACAGTCATACACACATTATATATTCCTTGACACACAAGTCTGACTGAGGTACGGTCGCTGCCTACAAAGAATGTAGCCTGCCTCACAAACTGACATGTATTGTGCCTGCAACAGTTATACCTTTTCTGTCATCTGGGGCAGTTCTTCCATCCGTTCCTCTCAAAGTTGGGATCCCTTCCCCCCCACTTCTCACCTTTCTAAGATACCCAAATAATTTTCCCCCTTCCCGTTCCACCATCATACTCTCTAAATACCTACATATTCCTTGCCTGCTTGAGCTTTCTTGCTAACTCCCTTCCTAACTGTTTCATGGATTCCCTGGTCTCTTGCAATCCATTTTGTCTCCACCTAGCATGTAACTGCTGCCTGCCTTTCTTCTTCAAATTTACAATTTCGTTCCCGTAGTATGGCGCCCTATAACATTTCTGGGTACAAATTTCTCTAGTATGCTATGTATTATTCTTTTAAATTCTGTTCGCAAATCGTCTACTCTAGTTTCTCCAGTCCATCCTTCAAAATTTTCCCTTAGAAACTTTACTGCTCCCTTACTGTTGCCATGAACATACTGACAAACAACCCTCTCTTTGGATTGCTCTACCCAGTTCTTAACCAGCTTTATTTCCACAATGGGGATGTCATGATCACTAATTCCCTCCAGAACCACAACACTAACGCATTCCCTGGTCTGACCAATACAACATCCAGCACAGTACCTTTGCCATTCTCATTCCTTCTCATTGGAGTATCCCCACCAGCACTTATCCTATTAATTATTAATAGTGATGCAATTCCCTGCATCTTAGTGCCCATCCCCTCTGCTTTTTTTTTACGTGGAGACTATGAAGAATGCTGACGTGAGCCCACATATGATCACGAGCCCAAACCAACGAGAATAATGTTGAATTTCACTCTACTACTGTCTGCTTTTAAATGTATATCATATGTAATTTATTCATTTGATTGTATATTGTAAATATGACTTGTCCAATATCTTTGTGCAAAAATGTACACAAAAAAAGATTCAAGGACATAATAAACAAAACTAAACTTCCATTGAACAGCTGGCATATTCAGATCACCTGCTACTACAACCCTTAAACATACCATTATTCCTACCCCTCGCCCGTCCATGTCGCTTCTGAAGATGGTAAACTTATCCAGCCTACATTCACTGTCTAGCTCACTCAACCTTGCCAACACTGCTACAACTACATCTCCTCCACATCTTTCAACTTCACCCCAAAAACTTTCCAATTTCCTACAATTTACAATCATTATCTTTATTCCATCATCATGCTCCCTACTAAACCTGCTCCCTACTAAACTCTCAACCCCTTCTCCGGTACTTCCATCTTCAATCAGTTTTTCAGAAAACATGTTGCTACCTATTTGCTATTTAACCCCCTCGCTGCTCCATCTTTATCCTCTCCCACATACCTGTCCAACCCACTTCCTGCTCCATAGTCATCTCATTTCAACATAACCATAAAGTCAAACCCAGTGCTTCGTGGTTGCAGGAAACATGCTGTTATGCAGCAACAGAACTTTCATTCCACTCATTTTGTTATAGGGGCCTATGTCAAGTGTCATGAAGCCTTAATAGTTATTAAGTTGTTATTCTTCACAAATACAATTTAGAAAATTTGCTAATTTACATTATTCTCGTCTGTGACTCATAATTACACAGCAGATAAGCTGAATGCAGTGAGAAGCTCCAGAGAGTTTGGAGGAGGATACAAAGGGGTAGGCAGTCGATGATGATCTGGTCGGTCAGGGAGTGGAACGTGCTGAGGGAGGAGCTGGTGAGGGTTGAGAGAGTGGGGTGGTTTACGAGAGGTCTGAGTGGGGGGATGTGGACTGGCCACCGGGCGATAGCCCATCTGCAAGGATGTTGTTTATTATTATTATATTGTTATGAATGGAAGTGGATACTCTAAAAAATACAATAAATAAATAATAAATACTCACAATCGTGCTGTCGCACGGTGGCGAGATCACACATTCCCACCTCTTTAGAAAACCCTCTTCAAAACATCCCTGAACCTACTAACTCCCTTCACCATCACCAAGTCATCCTGCAAAACGTTCCGCTCCCTCACTGATCTCACAAGCATAGACTGCCTGCCCCGCTCCGTCCTCCTCCACACCCTCTCAATCTTCTGGCTGTTTTTTCCTCTCCCTCTACACCCTCCCTTAGTTAGGTGACAATGTAACCCTCCCCATTCACAATTCTGTACATCCTGACCAGTCTTTCAACTCTCCTTCTGTCCTTCAATGTACTCCATCCCATTTCCTTCATCATTACAGAAGGCCTACAATACCTTCCTCCTCTCCAACCTGCCCTGCCCATATGGCAAAGTGTTCCCTATTTAACTGGAAATTATGGGCCTGAAAGTTGCTAACTAGGGTTGTGTGCGTATACAAACCTTCGGTTCCTTGCTAGTTGGTGTGAACTCTATTTCAAATATAGGATTATCCGAGTGTCCTACGATTACAAAATAATAACTTCCAGTCATGACAGTCATAATGACTAGAAAATATTTATTCTAGTTTCGTTAAACTAATTGTAAAATGGCATTATCAAATGCGTCGAATGCAACCAATCACCAAATTACATAAAATATTCCTCATTGTTTACATTCGGCCTATAAAAAAACACGAGCGTCTCGAGACAGACACTGGACGCGCCGACTGCGCATGCGCACGAAAAATTTTCTATTGAACATGGAATAGGAAACGGACTGAACCGATCGAGTTTACGTCATGACGTCCTTTTGTTTATGAATTTAACAGATGTTGCGGTCTGGCTTTCCAGCGAATACTGTTGTACGTCTTTGTTTCCAGTGAAAATGAAGA